>JARFOC010001156.1:6243-16665 GCA_031763485.1 Osmoderma eremita | reverse complement strand
AACGTCAACATAAATAGTATGCGCGAATCACCGCTGTTACGAGCATACTAAGCTAACTGCTACAACGACAACTCCTACTATTCCATGTACCCCACCAGCGCAGCACGGAGATTTCTGGAGATTGCGTCGGTCATTCGTCATCCGCGATATGACATCGCTGCTTGATGAAATACATTACTTATAGACGGCTTTAAAGTTCAGAACTGGCCAGCGCTGTATGTTTAAACGTATTATTATAGTGCATGTCAGAAACATCGATGTAATAATGTATTAAACTTTTGATAAAGTAAGCTTGCTTCGTAGTGGTGAAAACAAGCGTTTAAATTTAAATTTGCTTTTTATGCCTAAAATAAAAACATTTTGTCATATGTTTGAATGTAATATTGTAGTCCATATTAAAAACATCGCTGCGATGATGTATTAAGCTTACGAAAAAGTAATCTGCTTTGTTGTCTTGGTTAAAGCAATCGTCTTAGTTTTACTTTTTATGCATAAAATAAAAACATTTTGTCATATGTTTAAATGTAATATTATAGTCAATGTTAAAATCATATGTCGGTATAATAATATATTAAGATTGGTGAAAGCAATCTGCTTAATTTTACTTTTTATGGGTAAAATCAAAACACTCATCCTTAAATGTATTATTATAGTTCATATGAAAAACATTCGTGTAATAATGTATTAAACTTATGAAAAAGTAAGTTTGTTTCGCCTTACTGAAAAAAGTGTTTCAATGTCATGCATAAGATAAAAACATATTGTGTTATGTTTAAATGTATTATAGTCCATGTTAAAAACATAGGTGCAGTGATGTATTAACCTTATGAAAAAGTAATTTGTTTTGTTGCCCTGGTGAAAATTTTTTTTCTAATTTTACGTTTTGTGCATAAAATAAAAACATTTTGTCATACATTTAAATGTAGTATTACAGATCATATTAAAAATACCCTCACTGAAGCGTAACATTAGAGGTTCCATTAGTATCCGAGGCTCAACCGGTAAAGACGGTCTCTGTTTGGTAGGGAGTAAGGGTTATATGAGTTCAGCCAGCGACAAGAAATGGGCATAAATAATGTTACTAAATCAAAAAAATACTTTATTGTTTTATAACTTGTAAATTAACACAAACTATTATACATCACACAACACTACACAACAGAAAGGTTTTGAACTAGTTCTACGCACCACATTACGAAACTACCAAACGAAGAACGACACGCCAGTGGAATTCATCGAGTCCAAGTTGCTACCACAGAATCACGAAGGCGCTCAAGAAGGCCGCATCTGCAGTATAGTAGTGGATAAACCGTTCGACAATTCAATTACATCACAGTACAGTACAGTAATAATGGATTGCCGTGGTGATGATAACAGGGATATTGGATGGTTGCGAGAGTAACGGGGAGAAAGAAAATAAACAAATTGTAAAAATCAGAAAAACTAAAGTTCGTGAGAAGAAATAAAGAGAAAATAGTAAGAAGAAAAGTGATAAGAAGGAGTGATTAGGAAAGTGAGGTGAAGGAAGTTTTGGAAGGAGGAAAATAAGTCACGAGGGTGTAGAGAAGAGAGAAGTGGGTGGAACACATAAACACACATACACATGTTATATTTTATAAGGTATTTGACATTAGTTCGTTCGTTAAATTATATGTGGGTATTATTGGTAAAGTAACAATGCTAAATTATATTTTCAAACACATCTTTAGGTTTTTGATATTATCTAGATAAATTACAATTTTTGATTGTCACTAGAATTTAACTTAGCAAGTGTCAGTTAATTGACATTCAGAAACTGTCCGGCTTGTGTCAATTTGACATGGGCAACAGAACCTAAGTTTATAAATCTTATTATTATTAAAAATTCATTTTGAAATTATTTTATTAGCATTTGGAAACATTGCAATATAGAGTTAGATTATAAGCCGAAAGGTAGCGTTATTCAAGTGGTGTTCTGTGTGGTGCATATCTCCCAGAGTGCGACGACTAACATTACCTCCCTTCGTAGATTCTACTGAGGATGGCAACTTAGTTGCCAAAATACGTATCCAGAGTTCTTCACCCATCGAGGTGGAAAGGATGTTTTTTTTTATTTTTAATATTTTAAGCGACCGTATCTTATTATTTGTATTTTATATTTTGTCATACGTTTAAATGTATTATTATAGTCAATATTAAAAACATAGGTGTAATGATATATTAAGATTGGTGAAAACAATTGCTTTAATTTTACTTTTTATGGGTAAAATCAACACTCATGTTTAAATGTATTATTATAGTCCATATAAAAAACATCGGTGTAATAATGTATGAAGCTTGTGAAAAAGTAATTTGTTTTGTTGTCTTGATTAAAGCAATTGCCTTAGTTTTACTTTTAATGCATAAAATAGAAACATTCTATCATATGTTTGAATGTATATTATAGTCCATATTAAAAACATAGGTGCGACGATGTATTGAGCTTCTGAAAAAGTAAGTTTGAAATATTGGATTGGCCTTAATTTAAATTACTTTTAGGCCTACAATCTCTGTCAATTTCTTTCTAATTTTAATATCTAGAGTATCTTAAGATTCCGCTCTAAGCAGATTTTTGTTTAATTTTTTTCAAATTTTGATTTTATTAAATCTAAAAACCCCAAGCTATAATACTGTAATCTCTCCCGCATGGTAAGGGTACTTTCTGTTTTAGTTTTTCCATTAATGTTCATTTCCATAAATTATCTAGGCAGAAGTACCACAAGGCAGAGTATTAGGACCAGCCCTTTACGAACTAAGAATACGCCAGTGCAATTTCTAAATTAGAGGAGCTTGAATGACACCATAAGCGACGCTTTGTGATGACACTGGTATAATGACTTGTAGGCAAAAATCACGAAGAAGCAGCAATAAATCTGCAAGGTACAGTTAACAAAATTAACAACTGGACTAACCAATGGCGGATCGAGTAGAATAAGGCTAAATCTGCATGAACGTCTATTACACGAACAAAAGAAATCAACATATCCCTTTCGTATAAATAATATGCTATTTCGATATGCTGACACAGAAAAATATTTGGGTATGGCATTGGACCCTAAGCAACATTGAAGAGCTAATAAAAGAAAGAATTGAATATTAGAATTAGAAAAAAGTATTGGCAGCTTGGACGAAATTTCACCCTGTCAATCTATAACAAGTTAATCTATAACAATGTATTGCTGCATAAGCAAATTCTCAAACCTGTATGGACATATGGCATCCAGTTGTGGAGTTATCCCAAAAAGAACAACTTACAAGTAATCAGTAATACGAATCAAATCAGAAACCTCAAGAAGACCAAACCTTTCCCGCTATTTTAATGTTCGAATTACTGCAAAAGCAGAGTATAGCACAAGTGTACACGTTAATATTAGTGGAACTAAGTTATCAGATATAATCTAAGGCACACAAGTGAGTAAATCGCGTACAAAAGAACTAATTCTAAGTAGCCTTTTAGGAAATTCTAAAGTTAAGATTGAGGTACATCAGAAATCAATATGAAATAGATTGTAAAGAATGTAACGTAAAATATATTGGGCAAACAAGGCGACCAATTTTAACACCAGAGATTGTCAGCCGGAAGTTAGTGTTATGTTTCAAGTGGATTCTGTGCGGTGCATATCTCCCAGAATGTTACGTCTAACATTATCTTCCTCGGCAGATTCTGCTGAGGATGGCAACATAGTTGCCGAAGTACGTATTCGCAGTTCTTCACTCAGCAAGGTGGTGAAAGTATTTTTATTTTTACTGTTCCATTATTTAAAAAAAGACATTGTCTACGACCAGTTAAATACGACTTCAGTAGAATGCAATTGAATGAACTAAGCTATCCAAGGCCTTTGATAGATCCAGAAATACCTCTACTACTCCTTCATTTCGAGAAATTATCTGTATTATCATATGAATTGATACGTAGATCGGTCTTGTTATTGATCTCTCTTGCATCCAGCATCCTTTCACAGAAACTTCAACCTTAATATAACTAACAAAAGATTTAAAATTCGGCTGAAAAAATAAAATAACTCACCCTAGTCTAACACGAGTTATTTACTTCCTGTGTCGCCACCTATACCTGTTTAGATAAACTCACCCCCAACTTTTCTCACCAACACCCCAAAATAAATATTTCACAGGCACACGCGTTCTCTAATCTCGTTATATTTAAAGTAAACTAGGTTACCGTCTACCCAGGCACGGCTACTGACGCCAAAATCCATGAAAGTACGCCTTATTGATGTGTCGCAAAAAAGGGCCAAGCGGAACAAATTTAAATGCAATGGTGCCGCCGACTGGAAGACGCGCTGCTTAGGAAGAAGGTCCAGAAGATCTCGTAGTAAAAATACGCCCATAAATATTCTATTGACTTCCGCCATCATAGTTAAGGTATATGGCCTTTTTTGGAACAATTGATCGGCATGTTTGGGGCAGAGAGATGCGCGTTGGGTAAAGAACTTATTAATTAATGTTAAAGTCAGCATTACAATTAGAAAAATATGAATTTCAAAGTGTGAAGACGAAATAATAGATGTCATAATGGGATTATGTATTACAAAGTATTGTTTTTAAGCACCCTTTAATCGCATCTTCTAAATCCTTATAAAAAAAAGTGGTTCAGCAACCAGTTTTAAAAACAGGCTTAGACACGGCCGTTAACAATTACCAACTTATTTCTACTAATTACAAACCCAAATTACAAAAACCACATTTTCTTTTTAAATTAATATCTCTCTTATTATGCAACTTTGTTAAGACATTTTTACGTTAATGACCTTATTCAAATAGAATATTATTAGTACAAAAAGGAGTAATTAGAACAATTTTTAACATTATATATAACATTATATATATTTACGTAACCGTACTTTTAAAGAAAATTCATTATTTACTTTTTATGATTTATATATTTATGAAACATTATGTTATGTTTTTAAGCACAAAGTAGAATTTTCGCTTCATAATTTCTCTAATCATTATACGACCCGTACTACTAATTATCTCATGCCCCCTCCTCATAGGAGTGCAATTTTCCAAAAAAGTTCCTATTATATAGTTTGTAAATTTTATAATCATTGTCATCGCTTAGGCAGTATTTATTAAGCATTTCGTCCTACAATTTAAATGACTTTTTGTCTTCATGTATACAGGCTGATTTATTTTCGACCCTCACCTTGGGGATCTCGCTTATTATTGGAGATAGAGTGTAAGTTTAAATTTGGCGAAGTTGCTAAATTTTGTGTTTGTTATGAATCCGAAGAAAAGATAAGCCTGTGACAAATGACGTTCGAGATATTTTAAAGAACAAAAAAAAAACCCCTAGCACTTTTATTCGGCCTTGCAGAGAAAAACTAAAAACACATTCTCAAAGTCACTTTTGATCTTCTATCTAGTGGTGTACTCGAAATTTTTATATAACGTTTCGATTCCTTCTGGCCATCATCAACATTCTTATTTCTCACCGGCGCCATATTGGATTTTAACACCGTCAAAAAAAGGTTTTTTTTTCTGATTTCAAACAAGTATAATATGTTGAAAAAAGTTTTGATATTATGATTTTATTGACCAAAATACATTTTAATATTAAATAAGGTAGCCATGAAATTTAAAACTGTTGAACGTTTCAATTATCATCCATTAGTAACAGAAAAATGTAGTGTACCAACGAAAAGAAACGAAAGTATTCTTTATTAGAATACTTAACAATAGAGATTACAACATATTTACAATTCTTTCCAGAACGACAACACGTCGTACCTTTTCTCTAGATCTTGTTTGAAACTTGGTCAAAAATGGATCGTTTACCAAGCCGCGTATTATTTATGTTAAGAATTTGAATGAAAATCGACGGAATATTTTACAAATAGCAAAATAAATACGTTCTATTGCAATATTTATGTAAATATTGTATAATAATCCATCCACATCTCCACGCGAAGTGGCGTCAGAATTAAGTTTACATCAGACTCGAGTATGGAGAACTCTACATCGAGACAGGTTTAAATCACAAATGATTCATTTTACCCACAGTTTAGTACCTGGTGATAATTTAAGACGACTGAGGTACTGAAACTGGTTCGTGGGAAGAGTTTTTAAACAAAATCATCTGATTAGATGATTCGAAATTTACGAATTCTGAAATGTTTAACAGAAATCAGGAGCACTACTGGGCATTAGAAAATCCCAGACAAAAGAAGGCAAGGAGACCTCGACATCGTTACTTGGATGGGTATTTTAGAAAACCGTCTCATCGGACCAGTTATTTATGAAGAAGCATTGAATGGGGAAAGATACTTAAACCTTCTTCACACATACGTATCTAACTTCTCGGATAACAATATGCCATTAGATCAACTATAGCATCTATGGTGGCAACAAGACGGGCGCACCGTTTCACAATGCGGGAATTGTGAATTAAGAGTTTCCAAACCATTGGATTGGAAGTAGTGGGGTTGAAATTAATATTTGTAAAGATGATATCCCACAAAACATTGAAGAACTTCGAGATAGACCCAGAATGCCTTCGATATAATTCCCAAGAGAACCATACAAAAGGCAGTTCAAAACGCCGGAAACCGTGCGCGATTGTGTATTAATCAAAATGGCCAGTTATTTGAACATTTACTGTAATTACTGGTCCCTTGTTTTGTTTTTTATTATTACTGTTATTGTTATTTTCATTTATTGTTACAAATCAGGTGCGAAGCTTACATAAACTTTGCAAAACACACCTCTAATTCACCATTTATAAAATATCCAATTCATTTTAATTCAAATTCCTGCTAACATAAACATTAGGCGGTGTGTTAAACAATCCATTCTCGAAGCTTCTATCAAGATCTAGAAAAATGGTTCGATGTGGCTGTTGTCGTTCTGGATACAGTTATAAATATCTTGTACACTATTGTTGTATTTCGGTTCGACAAATAAAAAATACTTAACATATTTCGTTTCTTTTCGTTGGTGTTACGACATTTTTCTACTACAAATTAACGATAAGTGAAACGTTTGACAGTTTTAACTTTCTTTCTGTGTTCTTGGTCAATAAAGCCATAATATCAAAACTTTTTGTCAACATGTTAGACATGGTTGAAATCAGAAAAAATCAACTAAGAGGTGATATTTGTGGAATTAAAAGTTATCATTAAATAATTATTTTAACTTGACAAATTAATGTTATTATATTAACTAAACTTTTCATTAGAAGTATTCGTTAATATTATATATTTTGGTTTAAGAGACCATTACTTACTTTCAGTCATCTAATGATAGCCTATTTATTTTTAGGATTCATTTAGTGAAAAAGTGAGGTCTGATTCTTTCAATGGTAATAGGTATAAATCTATGGTTTGTACCGCAAATTTCTAAACATTGGCCGAAGAATAATCCTGTTCGATTAAGTAAGAATGTAATTTGGTTTAATCGTCCAGGAGTTGCATCAATTTTAACACTTAGTGCCGGAATTGTTCATGAATGAATTACATCTGCAGCAGTAATTGTTATTCGAATTTGTGAATTATAAGGGATAATTGTACGATTATCTACATCTAATAAACGAAATGTATTTTTAGACATTTTATTTGAGGGAATTATGTAGGAATCGAATTCAAATTTTATAAAATTGCTATATTCATAAGATTAGTATCATTGGTGACCAATAGTTTTGATAGAAACTAATGGGTTATTAATTTCATCTAAAAGATAGAGTAAACGTAGGGAAGGTAAGGCAATGAAAATTAAGGTTACTGCTGGTAAAATAGTTCAAATAATTTCAATTATTTGTCCTTCTAATAGAAATCGATAATTGTAAGTATTAAAAAATAATGTTCTTATTAAATATCCGACAAGAACTGTAATTAAAGTAAAATTATTAAAGCATGATTATGAAAAAACGACAGTTGTTCTATTAAAGGAGAGGCCCTATCTTACAATATAGCGGAGTTTCAGGTTGCAATTTCTAAAAAAAAAAAGGGTAAGCTTTATATTTGGCGTTTAAATCCAGCGCACTAATCTGCCATATTAGAAATTAGTTAGAATGGGAAGTTCAGAGTAACTATGTTCAGCAGGAGGGAGTTTTTGTAGTCATTCAATTGAAGAAGTTATTCTTAATGGAGAAAGTGTTTTTCGTATAGAAGTAAAAGCTTCTCAAATAGTAAATAAGAGGATAAAAATTCTTACTAAAGAAATTAGAGATCCAATAGATGAGATTACATTTCAAGTTGTGTAAGCATCGGGGTAATCTGAATATCGGCGAGGCATACCTCTTAATCCTAGGAAGTGTTGAGGAAAAAAGGTTAAATTTACTCCAGTAAATATAGTAATACATTGAATTTTCAAGAATTTGTTATTTAATGTTAATCCAGTAAATAGAGGGAATCAATGTACAAATCCAGCTATAATTGCAAAGACTGCTCCTATTGATAAGACATAATGGAAATGAGCTACTACGTAATAAGTAAATTCTTTTTGACGGTGTCAAAATGCAATATGGCGCCGGTAAGAAATAAGAAAGTTGATGATGGCCAGAAGGAATCGAAACGACATATAAAAATTTCGAGTACACTATTAGATAGAAGATCAAAGGTGACCTCGAGATTGTGTATTTAGTTTTTCTCTGCAGGGCCGAATAGATGTGCTAAAGGTAATAGAAGAAAATTAGTTTTTTCGTTTTTTTTTTATCTCGAACGTTATTTGTCAGGTTTATTTTTTCTTCGGGTTAATAACAAACATAAAATTTTGCAACTTTGCCAAACTTAAACCTACCCTCTATCTCCAATAATAAGCGAGATTCCCCATGGTGAGGGTCGAAAATGAATCAGTCTGTATAGTTTGAATTTATTTTTATATATTATATAGCTATAAACACACTGTTCGGATTACTCCTCCCGCACAAAGTGTTTCGGGAACAGTGTGTTTATTGTGCTGTCCCACAGTACTTGCTATCTTTACTATTATATAGCTGGTCATTTGTTGGTATTTTGACTTATTTCAGGCTGATACAGCATATTTTTGTTATTGTGTATTGAAATAAATGGCACCATTATTATTATTAGCGATAAAGATTCACATTCATAATATAGTGTCAATATAATAAACGTATGTAGTTAAGTGAATCCTCTGGCTTTCAATGCGACAAAGAGCCTGGCACACTGCTTCAAGCTTTAAGTAACCATCGTAAAAAGCACTCACATGGCGATCCTATTGTACTCGGTTCCAAAACAGCAAACTTATTTTAAAATTACTCCTACAATCATTTGATTTAAAGTCAACCGTTTGACTTATCCGGAAAAAACTTTTATAATTAAATTCGTTATTTTTTCGCCGAATTAATCAAAACTTTGATAAATAATATGGAACGAAGAAGCACGTTAAATGTTCTTCGCATCGAAAACTTCCATACCTATACTTATGTGTTACCAGAAAATTGGATATTTTTAATTTACTCTTGCAATCTACGCCAATTCAATTCAATTAAAGGGAAAACGATTTACTTTAGTATCGGACTCAATATAAAGACCCTCGCTTTTATGGCCAGATTCTTAATTAGTAGGCCGTATAGTATACTCTCGCTTCTTGGGCTTCAACAGAACTCCTCGGAACATGAACCAGTTAATTTACTGTTTCGTATTTTCAACTTGTTCCGTGGGTCAAAGGGCAGAAGTTAGCACCCTAGTCGGAATCGCTGATTTATGGACCGGAATCGAGTTATGAGAGCCGGCGGAGGAACAGCGAAAATTTACGATAAACTTGGACCGAACCGGCTCCAGGCAGAACAGCCACAACGAACCTATTTTATATCGGGAAGAGGGTAGCCCATACCGCTTACGTATACGAATGATGAAATGAAACAATGAAGTCGTAATTATATTCGATTATATAAAGTTTCGGAAATTGTATGAATGGTGTAGCGGTAGATATGGTGGAGGATTGAACTAAAATAAACTGATTTGGGATTAAAGTTGTTGCTGTTACTCATTATTTCTATAGATTCACACATAATTCTTGGGTGATAGTAGATCTCCCTGGCTAATATCCCTACGTCGCACTATGGGGCGAACGCGTATATATCATCTCAAAATTGAATAACTTTAAAAATAATGCATATATCGTAGTGAAATTTGTAATATGAGTTAATGAATACATGCAGTTTTATAATTTATAAAGAGTTTTTTTTTAATATTAAACTAGAAATATAACAATACGCATAATGAAAATAAACTGTGTAAATCTCCGCCAAACTACAAATTGTTTTGAGAAAATGTTTATAAATAACATAAATACAATAGGTCCTTAATATTAAAAAAAACATTTTAGGCTTTCCCTTATGCAGACTTTAAAAAAATCAATTCACAAAAAAAAATTTCTCTATTCACTTGACTGGTTTCAGAATTAACTAACTTTAGAGGAACT
>JARFOC010001154.1:93421-110234 GCA_031763485.1 Osmoderma eremita | reverse complement strand
TTATTTACTGCATGCCCTGTATTCACCCATGATTCATCAGTATATATTATAGTTCGACCTGAAATAATTAATGTTACGGAAATCTCAAATAGCAAGAACTAAATTGTTCCTTCTTGTCTAAATTTATTGATCTCTCGTAAGTATTTGTGCCTCCACCGAATAATGTCGTCTAATTCGATGAGTATACTTTTACGTCATACTTTTTTTAATTCGAAATCCATTCGTGTACCAATTTATGTAAAGTTGCTCGACTGAAGTTAGAGAGATCACCATCAGCATTGCCAGCAGCGAGAATTCCATTTAATGTAGGTGGCATATTCTGTATAAATAAAAACTATATACTTTACGTCGAATAGGTGCTTGCATGTTTTCATCATATATTTGTAATCAGTCATTTAGTTGTATGCCTTTCCTTTGCTTGGGGTTTTTTGGACTTGATAATGAACCAGTTTGTTCCTCCTGTTTTTTCATTATATATTGCACGCTCTGAGCAACCCAACACTTTACTTGCTTCTTGAACAGCAGCACTCACATTCATAGTTTTATTAAAATAATTTAAAACAGGCTCCATTAATGCAGTGAAAGCTGTGATTAAATGTATAGGTTATAAAATTTCTAAAAATCAACGGGCTTTAATAACATGTGCCTACTATTGTAGCCATTACAACTTTGTAAAAATTGAATGTGACCATGTATCCTTTATTTATAGGTGGTTAATCTTTACAAGTGGAGATATGAATAGATTATTAAATTATTTAATATTATTTATTAGTTAAATTTATCAGATACTGTGAGTATATCTGCCCCTGTAGAAAGGGGTGTGACTTGTAAATATTTGCGTAAAGCTACCGATATTCAAATTTAATCACTCCCTTAGATTTAAATACATATATAATTTCCAATTGTCTTATTATTTTAGAAGATACGGCAAAAGATTATAAAACACCAATAATATAGAATTCCAATATCCTATTTAAAAGCCTGCCCAAATTATAAACAAATATATCAAAAGGAAATTATAGTTTGCATTTACGTATGTATATATAATTATTAGTTCATCAAATTTCCATTACTTCTAAGTTATATTTAGAAAGTAGGTGGGAGGTCCTCAAATATAATTTTCCACGATATATAATTTGACATCATAAATTTAGCATAGTCAGCGTTCCTTTTTTTCCGAACAACGTTGACTTTCAATTGATCCAGTAAATGCATATTCAAGATATCGAACTTCTCCTCCGTATGAATATTTATTGCACCACGTTTAGAATTTACAGTTCGGCGTAATAAAAATTTGATGAACGACCCAGCAGGCCCGATTTCCTCCTAGGTTGGTTTCACAGAGAATTTTCGAATAGGTAGTCTGCTCTAAATACGCATATCGTCTACATTCTGCATGAATATTATACGTGTACTACAGATAGTAATAGTTTAATAACTGCGTACATATATAGTTCATACACGAGAGCCCATGAATAATTTCATGTAGATTTGAAAGCATACATGTTTAATGCTGAGTAAAGGAATATTTTATTCTTAAATACATTGTAAAATCATAGCATATTCTCACCCATAACACTACACAATACAAAAAGGAGTTGGCAAATTAACATCATGGATCAATAGAAGCCACCAGGCGAATCAAGAAGCACAAGGGCAGTTTCTACACGGGTTGTGGCACTAATACGATGAAGTCAAGAGGGCAGTCCGCAGTTGCTGTGGTTGTACCTATACTGTACATATTGACACGGGAAGTCGTTATGTCCTTAGGCGATTCATATCTGCATGTATATTGGCATATTCAATACTTGATCTCTACAAGAATAATGCCGTAGATGTGTTATTCAAACTATTCATATTTTATGTGAAGAATGTTCTAAGTGCGATTTAATAATTTAACGTAAGGGAAGCGAAGTATCGAAGGCTAAAGAAATGGTGGATATCTACTGTAATTACGAACCTTACAAAACCTGTCCAACAAATACAGAGAAAAGGAACTCTTCACAGTGATAGAACAACCTACATATGCACCTACCTAAAGTCTTACATATCGATCAATAGATAATTTAAAATGCAATGCAGGAAAGACGCTATTTAAATATTTAAGGACTTGCATAGAATTATATACAAGCAGGTGCGCCATTGTATTGATACTATAATTCATAAGCATAAGGAGCATTCAGTTGCAGAATGTTTGCTTCTTTTAACTTAATATTTAGTACCATTGATTTTTAAATTTGAAAAGTAGGTGTCTATGTATAGCTATTATGTAATCTGAGCGAGCAATTGTTTTAGATCGGGTATTTAATTGGTAGGTAACTCTCTTAGATCACATCTTAGATCCTCGACGCGATTCATCACCTTACCGCGTGACAACCATATATATGAAGAATATAACAACAATGGTAAATGTTTAACTTCCATAATTTTTATAAAAACTACACCTTGTAAAGGAATGATGCAATGTGTTCAGTTCTATGATGATCAGGTTGAGTATAGATTGCGATAGAACAGCATTATGGTGAAAGTCAGTGTGGTAATATCGTATTTACCCCGTCAACTGTCGATTCTACGAGAATGAGAAGATCCAAAAATCAAAGTGTCTTCTACTTCAAGAAAGTGTGACATCGTGTAGGTCATCGTATTTATTACGAAGGATTACACCCCACTGAAGACCACATCAGAGCTATTCAAAATATGCCTCCTCCTACAAACACAACAGAGTTTCTGTTGTTTTTTGGTTCCATCACATATTATGGACGTTTTGCGGAGAATCTCCATATCAAGTGTGTCCCCTTGTACCGTCTGCTAAAAAGGGGTCAGAAGTGAGATTGCACTCAAAACGACGAAACCATTTTCAAAGAATTAAAGGCTAAACTAACAACCTCTGATACACCTTATCATTACAGCCAGAACTTGCCCATCGTCGTAACAAGTGACGCCAGTAACAAAGGCGCAGGAGCAATTCTTTTCCATTAGTTTCCTGATGGCAAATTGAAACCAGCTGCTTATGCATCACGAAAATTTACAGATGTTGAAATGAGCTATGTTGTAATAAACAAAGTAGCGCTAGGCCTTGTGTTTACGGTAACAAAGTTTCATCAATACATCTATGGCCGTAAGTTCATTTTATGTACTGATCAGAAGCCGTTGGAAAGAATTTTTGGGGAAAACCCCCAAAGTAGCAAGTAACAAACTTATGCGTGGGGCATGTTACTAAATAGTTATGATTATACGGTTAGATATCAGCCTGGTAAACACAATACTGCGGCTGAAGTTTTGTCTCGTTTACCACCGAATGATGTTGTTCGATCTAACGCCGAAGATGAAGGACTACCAAATAGGGGTGATTTATTACATTCACGTTTACGTCATCTTCATATCAACAAACGAAGACTCCGAGATGAAATTTCGAAAGCGAAAATTTTTCAAAATTTGGTAAGATATTTATATACATATTGGCCAGAAAAGAGAAATATTTCAGAAGAGTGTTTGCCGTATTATGAAAAACGAGATGAATTGTCTTTTGAAGATTCTATATTATTACGGAACGCATACTTAAAAGATTAAAGTCAGATAAAATATAAAATAAGCATTGTAATATTATTGATAAAAAATCCCAAGTAGTGACACTTTAGTCTTTTATACAAAGTAAAAATGTTGGTAAAGATACAATTTTTTCGTAAAATAAATAATGAAATACAATATACAATATCTATAATCTTTGCCGTAGACACAATAGTAATAAATTATAATAATTGTTACTTCGTTCGTGAATATTTATATTGAACCTTGTATCTATACGAAATAAAACTTGGAACTACCGAGAAAGTTTACGCTGCCAAACTTCTTGGCATTCAAGAGGAAAACAGCACACCAGGATCGGTGCTCTCAATCAACAAAATACAAAACTGGCATGCGTCTGAAGATGACTTCCTGTAGAAGAAAATAATATTCAACGAGTTTTCGTCCGAATAATAGCCAACTACGTGTAATGAAAGTAAATTGATGAGATTAATTCAACCGACACGCTGGTCATAGATCAATAAGTCCGCTCCAATAGCACGTGAGACTGGAACGAATTGGGGCCGGGAGCTTAAGAAACCTTTAATTAGATCAAGTGTGTTCCGCTATGATTTGTTACCTGATTTTCTTTTTCATCTCACCTTCAGCCTCTTTTATTATCTTCTGCTAAAAAAGTTCATTAATTAAAATTAATTTAATTGATGATGTTTGAATTTACCTTTTTTTTCTTGCTAACGCTTTTATCCGCACAATTTTTGCAGCTAGACGCGTAAAACTCAAAGTAGAAATAAGTTTACGCATTGTCGTTCGATTGTATACAGCAGGACGTTGTCTATAGTAATTTGTAACAATTTTGTTTTGTAAATCCATGCGCATGTTAGAACTTAATGCCTTCATATTATGCAAAAAACTACTAAATTTTGATCATATATGCAATTTTATATAATGTAGAGAACGCTTAATTTTATGTTGTTTAAAACTGAAAAAAAAAGAATTCGTATTTTTACATTTTTAGGTCTCAGATCGAAGTAAAGTAATGAGGAATCCAAGCTTTGATAAAATCCAAGTATCTCTTAAAATTTTTAGTAATACCTAATCTGGTTTATATTAAATATGAATAGATATTATTATTATTAGTGCTACGAATCAAATTATTAGCAGTTAAGAAACCATTGCAGCTTATAGTTTAGAAAAAAGTAAATGAATTTAACAGCTTGGCTCTTAACATTTGCTTCCTCATATTTCAACAAACATAAACAACACTCAACTGAAAGTTGTAGATGCTATAGATCGTCTCAACTTCCGAATGCAGTACAGAGCTTATGAGAATTCGATACACGTCGAATCAACTGTATATTATTACTTCCGGTTCCATTATTAGGGTTTCTGCCGGTTAAAATGCATATTTTGAGGAAAACAGTAAAATATAAAAAACATAATTTTTTATTTAAGAATCAGTGAAAAAGCCCATAATTTTATTTGTTATTACTCAACATTAACGTAATTTACATTTCGAACATTTGTTTAGGAATTGGAGTATTATACAATTTATTAAATTTAAAGTAAAATATATAATTCTTTAAAAAATAATAATTTCCACTTTTGTAACAAAAATAACTGGAATCATACAAATCCCCATATATACAATAATATTTAAGAAAGGAATAGCAATTACACACATATGTCTTGTTTCAACTTCGTCGATGAGCTAGTTTGATCTTCAGATGATGAATCCGTTACATGAATAATAAATCCTTCAATGTCATCTTGCAAATTATCCACTATCCACATTTCCTTTTCAATATTTTTTACACGTTTGATGTAATTTTGCCAATTATCAACTGTTACAGTGCTTCGAATTAATTCCTAATTAAATGTGGTATTTTTCATTTTTATACAGTTTTTAACATGTGCCCATACCATTTCAATGGGATTTAACTCGCAGTGGTGAGGTGGTAATCGAAGAACTTCATGACCTTTTTCTTTTGCAAGTTCGTCTGCTTTTATCATACTGCGGTATAATTTGTGACACGCAAAATAGCAAGCCCCTTTTTAGCATATCGTTAGTTAGTCGTTGGTATTTGTTTCTCGCGGAGCCAATCAATGATATTGTTATTTCTTCGTGCTGCCGTTGAAATTTTTTCTAGTTTTCTTCAGTGATAGGTCGACTATTTTGAATTGTAGTGTCTGTCCAAGTTTTATTTACTGCATGCTCTGGATTCACCCATGATTCATCAGTATCTATTATAGTTGACCTGAAATAATTAAAGTTACAGAAATGTCAAATAGCAAGAACTAAATTTTACCTTCTTCTCTAAATTTCTTGATCTCTCGTAAGTATTTGTGCCTCCATCGAATAATGTGGTCTCGTTCGATGAATATACTTTTACGTTCTACTTTTTTACATTCGAAACCCATATCGTGTAACAATCTATGTAAAGTTGCTCGACTGAAGTTAGAGAGATCATCATCAGCATTGACAGCAGCAAGAATTGCATTTTGTAGGTGGCATATTCTGTATAAAAAAAACTGCACTTTACGTCGAATAGGTGCTTGCGTGTTCTCATCATATGTTTGTAAGCTATACTTGCTTCTTGAACGGCAGCGCTCACATTCATAGTTTTATTAAAATAATTTAAAACATTTGCAATAAGCAACGAACAACAAAATGTTCATACATACACATATGTATATTTATACTGTGAATAATGTTTCTCAAGCTTTCTTTGCTTCCGTTTCGTCTACGCAAAGAACATGTTTGGACTTGATAACGAACTAGTTTGTTGCTCCTGTTTTATATTATATATTGTGCATACTGAGTAGCCCAAAGCTTTACTTGCTTTTTGAATGGAAGCACTCACATTCATAATTATTAAAATAATTTAAAACATTTGCAATCATACACTTCTCCTTCAGGCTAAATTTTTCTCCCTTACGCCGTTTTCTCCCTACAGGCTCCATTAATGCAGTGAAAACTGTAATTAAATGTATAGGTTATAACATTTCTAAAAATCAAGAAAAATATCCATATTACCCTGTGCACGCCCTGTGCAAGATGGAACTACGAGGATAACGATTGACAGCAGTTGACACTAATAAACAGATAGGTAGGTACTTTGCCGACACCGACATACGTAAATAAGTTGCAACATAGCAATCGGAAGTGAAGATAGCGCTAATGACAGTAACTAAGGATAGTAAGAGATAAAAGTTGCTATCATATCCCATACTGCATACGGAGATTGAGACGATCTATATCTACTTACACTTCACAACATGAAAAAACCCTTTAAGGTACTGAAATTTTAACTACGAGGTAGTGGAAGGTAGTTCAACGTTTTGGTTAATTAAGTTGAGGTTACTATTTCCTTTCCTTTTAATAATTGAAGGTATTGATATTTCTAATTATTAATAATTACAGATTTGATGGCTTACCAAAGATAACATAATGCAACCGTTGGCTAATGGGCAATATCGTTTATCAGGTACTCAAGCCATTTGTGTTCAAAATGAAGTGTAGTAGCAAACTTGCGTTTTAAAAAAGTTATTTGACAGAATCTTCTCACAAGTAGCTTGTTTGAAATTCATCAATCTTGTTCACGAAATTCAGCCACAGCTCGAAATTTTAAGGGATGTAAACCAAATTAGCGAAATTAACGTGAATTTTCAGTGCTATATAATCGCATGTTTTGAGAACGTCTTCGAAACTTCATCATTACCGATATTGTTATATTTATCCAGTTCTCTTTAAATAATTTGGATATAAGCAATTAAATTTTACAAGAAAGCATTTGATTTAAGAAGAGTGTGTGCTGAGCCTATGAAGTAACTGCGTCTACGCGCGGATAATATTTCTCGCCTGTTCGACCAAATTTTCATTTCTACTCCGAGGTTGTACTGTTCTTCGCCTCTAATTTGTAGAATCGGTTTCTTGAAAGCACGCTAGTATTCTTAGAACTTCAGCGGAAAAATTACTATTTATTATCGCAATGAAATTTTGAAATCTCTGTCGAAATTTTTCTTCGTTGCTTCTTGTCTTGATCACAGACAAGCTAAAGCTTCATATATTTTTTCTGTTTCGGGGTAGGTATTTGATAACAAAATAATTCAATTACAAATATTTGGTTTAAACTTAACATTAACCTACGTCAAAGAAAATGCCTTTTACAATTCATAGCTGCTCGGGACGTAGGGATCGTTTGAACTCTCGATATAATTTTGCTATAAAAAAACACAGACCCAAACGATTCTAAATTCAAATTCCGTTTCTATTTTGGTTCCTTTGTGCAAAGACGTCGAGATAAAAACACTGTAATTACATTTTCCTTGAAAATTAAGTAATTAGCGCGAACAATAAGCAAATGCTAAAAGCCAACAAAATGGAGTAACAAGTAACGTCCTCTCGCTTGTTCCCTCATCTCCGGCAACCGATCTTCGAGCAGACCGCCGATACGACGCCCGGCTAAATCTCACAAAGTAGTAGAGGGAAGATGCGCAATTAGCGTGGTAGTTAAACGTGATCGGAATTTGCGGTCCCCGAAGGCAGCATCCCTTTGACTAACTTGGAATCGTTCGTTACTACGGTCTTTCCTGCGCATAAACGTGTGTATAGTGTGCGTACGTGTGGGAATGCCTGTTTTGTGCACTTAATACCTAAGCTACCGGCCAAACTACGCGAACGAAATTGTGTAGGGTTTGATTGATCTTTTACACTTGTTTACCTTTTAGTTGTAATGATGATAATAAATACAAAATTGGTTAAAATAACAGATCAAAAACTAGTATGTGGACGCGCAGTAATTTGAAACAAAACGGATTGTATAGAATCTAGAACAATGCCCCGAAAAGTAAATAGAATGTGTGAAATATAATAATGTAATAATATCGGAAATTTATGAAGAAAAGATCATATACAAGCGAAGTTTATTTTATTTAGCGTATGGCATCACATTCAGTTGTAAGTTATGGAATAGCCAGTAGCTTTCATTTCCCATTCCTGCTTCCATTTGATTTTTAAGTCGAAGCCTGAATCACTTTAGGAATGTTGCTATTGTGACTACCTATTCATCTGAACCTATCAGAAAGTTGCATCTGGAAAGATGCGATATTCTCGAGCTAAGGCATTTTCTATCTATAGGTGTGGCTGGGCGATGTCACTTAATTAGTGACTTAATTAGTAGATATAGTGAATCTGTTACTGACCTGCACATGGGGGATCATTGTCCGTCGGTCATGATATTACACGGGGAAGCGAGTGTGGATGTAGGCAGACGTAAGTATATTAAAGTCAGAGATATAGATGAATCTTCCATGTCTATGGTATATAAATCCTTAGAGGCTGAAGATTTTGGCCGGCTGCTGAGGTTTGACGATATCAATGATGCATATAACTATTTTATTGATTTGCTTACGTATTATGTAAATCTGTACTGCCCGTTTAAAACCATAAAGTCTGGGGGAACTGAGAAATCAAAAATGAAGTTCGAGAGATGAGTAAGAACTTAAAATATTTGTTTTGGTTAACAGCTTGTTCCAATAACGTTTATATCAAGCAGTTATACGGTTTGCAGAAAAAAGAACTTTAAAACAAAATTGTTGACACTAAAAGGTTATATTATGATAATTTATTGAATCAAGCTACTGCAAATTCAAAAAATTAATTAGTATGGTCGGTCGTTAACCAAGGAGTTGGTAAAAGTAGAAATAAAAATTTCTCTAAGTGTTTCTTAAGTACTGAAGATGGACTTCTTGCTGACCAGAAAAGTCTAGCTGACGCATTTGCGAAATACTTTTATTCAGATACTAAACAGACTGTCCTTGAGCATTTTTCATATATTGATGTACATAGATGTACCACATCTGGTATGTCCCCAAATTCGTTCTTTTTTGCTAATGTTGATCCTAATGAAGTTTCAAAAGAAATACACAATCTTAAAAATACTAATTCTATGGACATTGATTGTATTTCTACCTCTATATTAAAAACACTTGCACCAGTAATTGCACGTCTTTTATCATATATAATTAACATGTCTGTAGCTAAAGGTAAATTTCCTACTAAACTAAAAACACTGCCAATCTTTAAAAAAGGTGATCCGACTTCATTGCATAACTATAGGCCAATCTCGCTACTGAATATTACCGGTAAAGTATTTAAGCGGTTAATACATATTAAAATGTAAAAAAAATTAAGAAAATTTAACATCCTAAGTGACGCTCAGCACGGCTTCTGCGCAGGTAGGTCTACCGAGACAGCAATGTGTAGTTTGGTTGATCGAATTCACAAGATCATAGATGATGGAAGGTATGTTGCCACTTAACAATTCGACCTCACCAAAGCATTTGTTACAGTTGATGTGAATATAGCGCGCCAAAAACTATATTCACTAGGTTTTAGAGATAATTTCCTACATTGGCTCATGTCATACCTGTCAGGTAGGAAAGCATATGTTACAATTGAAGACCATCATTCAGATTTAATTGATGTGAACCTCGGTATACCCCAAGGGTCTGTGCTAGGGCCTCTAATTTTTTCTTTATATGTAAATGATTTACCGGAGTTTGTAGGGATTGGTAAGATAGTATCCTATGCTGACGATACTACTATTATAGGTGAAGCCAGTAATTCAAATGAATTAAAAACAAATATAAATATTGCTTTGCAGGCCTTCACTGAGTGGTGTATAAGGAATAGACTTATTGTTAACTTATAAAAAACCATTTGTCTGCAGCCTCACTGTAGAAGAGTAATTCAAAATCTACATGTTTCTATAAGTATCTACACAATTAAAACACGGAATCAGCAAGACTTCTGGGAGTACATATGGATGCCGATGTGAAATGGGCTTCTCATATAGATTATGTTTGCAACAAATTAAGCAGCACCTACTGGGTATTATTTCAATTTAAAAAAAGAATAAATCATAAAACTTTACTGAATATTTGTTATGCTTTGACCTATTCAGCAATGAGTTATAATGTGAATGTTTGGGGTTATACCATGGGTTGGAAAAGGATATTTATTTTATAGAAGACACTGTTAAGGCTAATATGTAGTAGGGATAGTTGTAAACCGATTTTTAAAACCAACAATATTTTAATTTTTCCGTGTATTTATATTTACAAAAGTATTATGTACGTCAAAAATTATGTTACTCTTGAACAAAATTCTAACTGCCACGCTTATAATACGAGGCATGGGCAGTTTATTAAGAACAGCTTCACACAAAACTTCACTCTATGAGAGAAGTTCGACTTATGCCGGCAAACACCTGTATAACGCACTTCCGGCGGGTATACAAAACATACTTCAGCCTCATTTATTTGCACATAAACTCAAGTGATTTCTGCGATCCAGTAGTTTTTACTATGTGGAGGAGTTCCTGCAGTCACGAGACCGGGGAGTTACGTTTGAACACATTTGATTTTAATTTGTTGTTTAGTTTAGTTTGTTTAATTTGTTATATTTCATCAATGTAACAATTTATTACTTTTATCAGATTTGATCGTTGACGTGTCTCATGTCATTGTATGATGATCTTCGGACAAATAAATAAATGAAATGAAATGAAATGGCGGAAGCCAACCGATGAGTGTAGACTTTATTAGGCTAGTTATCATCTTCATCAACCCTATTCCGTTGCGCATTCACCTTATGTGTGTGGAGCTCTATATCAATACAAAGGCACAATATTCGACTACGGAGAAAACCACGACAAGAATGGAACATTCCCATGTTGTTGGGTGAGGTTCCTCGTATTTAGTCTTGGTAAGATACTGGCCAGACGACAATGTTCTGTCATTGATGACTTGCGGCGCCCATGGAGTAAAATAGAGGAAGTGAATATAAAAACTGGATAAAGATTATTTTATTTCTTTCACTAAGAGAAAGTATGCAATGGAAATTAAGTTTACCTCAATAGTAATACATGAATAAGAGTCTATTGTAAATTATCGACTACTTCTTCGGAAGAACAAGTAGAAAATAACGTAAAATTGCTCTAAAAATCTAACCTCTTTTTGTCCTCTTCAGAAATGACAAAGCTGTATGGGTATACATAAATATTTTATCGTGTATTTTACACTTCATAGGAGTAACACGTGTATAAATAAGTTCTAAACGAATTGCAGCAGTACAACATGGTAAATGTGCTTGCAATTATACTTCACATCGATTAACTGAGATTAGTTAAATACGTCCTCAGATTCTTGGAAGATTCCTTTCGTTTTTGCAATTGTCAATTCAGTTACTTGTCGTTTTCCATTAAAGTTTTTTAATTCAAGCTACTAAAACCGGAAAAATAGTCCTTAACATATTGTACCTGCTGATTGTAACATAAAGAAACAATTGAAAAGGTAATGTAATTATGATATTATACCTCATGGTGGTCATTTCCTCCACGTCCGTTATTTTCGGCGGCATATTTACAATTATAATTGTAGCCTGCACGTCCAAGGCATTAATCTGTAGCAAAGCCGAAATTCAACGCAATTATTTACCGCCCCGCTTGTAGCAACACAAGGTATCCATTATGCTGTAGATAGCAATCAGTGACACTTCCCTCCCAGCATAAATAAGCAGTTAATTCACGGAGGAAAAGAAAACACAGGAAACAGACACGTGGGTACCGTGGCAATCGCAAAAATGTAAAGCGAATGATAACATTTTGCAAAAGTAGAAAAATATGAACCATGAAGAATGTACATAAATGGTTGTTTCTTTCATGTTTGACTTTCGTGGTCAAATATATATATTGAAATACCCAAAAAAGTTAATTTGAGGTTTCTTACAGGAATGTTACCTTTTACATTAGGTAGAAAGTCACTTTTGGTATATTTATTTTACATACCCACTTTACTTATACATATATACATGCGATATGTTGGTTGCTCCCAATGTCAGCCGAATTAAACGAAATACTTGTGTATGCTGTTCAACTGAATAACCTTGCAGCTAACAAGTGTTTCACTTGCTTATAGAATACGTATCTGCGATTTTATGTAGAATGTAATTTCATATAAGTATTCAATTAGAAATAAAACTAATTGAATTGGACTAATTTTCATTTTATATTTGAAAAATACTCCGTTCTTACCATAAATAAAAATAAATCTTAAAAAAGAGACTAAATAAATTTTCTGTAGAAACTAATATGCATAGATATTCTTTTATGGAATTAAGAACTTAATAATGTATTGTTGCTTTCGTTCCATTGAAAATATCTGTGATGTAAAGGAAAATAACTCAACAAAGAAAATATTCCAGATAATAAAACTACCAACTAAAGAAAAACAACTACAGTTTAATAATAAATAATTGAATTTCGAGAGCTATTTTTCCGAGCGCATCGATCCTATTCCGATATATGAAATTGCGATAAAGCGACTTTGAGAATCTCTGAGCATAAGTATACTCGCCCTACATCGATTGTCGCCGAAGTACATAGACTTTGGCTTACCAGTCACTAACAATCGGTATCTACTGTTGCATTGCAGTGTGCAATAGATCTCAGAAAATACATTTAGATCTGTAGATTAAACACATTAGTTAATATCGATTTACGAATTTTCGTCAAAAAAATCCAGGGTGTTATTGTAGCAGTATTATTTTCTCAACGTTTCAATATTAGTTATTCGAACTCTGGAATGCACGTGGGATGTCCGGTTACTAAGGTACATTTGTTAATTACAGGCAGACTACTTTATGTATGGAAATCAAACATACACTAAGTAAAAGCGTGAAGTGTTAGCTATTTTTCAACATAATCGCCGCCAATGTTAAGGCACTTATTCCAGCGAGACACAAGCTTCTATAAAACCTCTTCGTAAAAGGTGCGATCCAAATTTGTGAAATACTACCGTACTTCCGCTTGAACTTCGTCGTCGTCTTCAAACCTTTTACCCGACAAATGAGCTTTCAACGGCCCAAACAAGTGAAAATCAGAAGGAGCCAGGTCTGGACTATAATGCGTATGGTTGTTGATGGTTTTTTTTTTCGCACACCTTAGGGATCATCGTTCAGAGCTGTGCGTCCACTTTTGAACTGTTTACACCAAACACTAACTTGTTTTCGACTCATAACGCCTTCTCCGTAACTCTTCGGTATTTTTATTATGAATTTCGGTAGGTGTTTCATTATTTGCATACAAAAAGCGAATGACCGTTCGCACTTCAAACTTGGAGAATGTTTCGATCAGAATTGACATTGTGCGGCTGTCACCTCACACGTTGCACTGAACCTAAGGCAATTACAAGCCACCTACGCACATCTAAAATACGTGTAAGTTTCTACCTCATCGGAGCGTCGTAGGCAGTGTGTCGCGCAAACATACCTCAGTAATCAGGTATCCCTCGTAGTTTTTTTCAAATACACAAATCAAAGTCATCAAGCGCATTAGCTACCCAACACTTTGCGATAAATTACATACAATAGGATACCACGATATATTTTCATGTGATATAATTTTGTTTTCTAAAACCTCTTGAAAACTCCTTTTGAAACTGATTCATATTTCATTCATCATTAGGCCCTCCCGGAAACAATCTACAAGTCGACAAATGTGCTGCTGTTATATATCTACTTTTTCCTCTATTTTAATAACGTTTAGATAAAGTGGAATGTAGTTAATGATATATGAGTATCACACTACAGACGAGTAGTAGAATAGAGTTTTCAAGAAGTACTGCAATATACTCTTAAACACGTTGTATGACATGTACATACGTAAGTATGTGTTTGACTCCAGTTGCTGACACTTGCAACAATACTGCATGCGTGGCACTTTAAAGTTTACTGAATAATGAAAAATTCATAGCTTCTAGAAGACTGACGGATATTGAGAAATTCCGTCATGTAATGTCGCATATTTTTGCATATGTTTCCATTGAGCTCTTGGGAATTCATATTTTGTTTAAATGACTGTAAGATGAAATGCATATTCGATGTGAAAAAGGTAATATTAGTGAAAATATATGTAATGAAGAAAATAGTAGAAATACCGCTGCAAATAAGAAATATAAGAAATAATATTGTAAGTGGCTTGAAATAATAAATCTAAAACAAAAAATACCCTTACTACCGTAATGAGTGAAAAACTCCGGATACATATTTCGGTAACTAAGTTAATATCCTCTGATCTGGTATTCTTTGTTTTGAGATGAGATAAAAGTTTTTAAATAATAATATCTTATGTGTGCTCATTCAGCTAATTAGAAACACCCTGCAACATAAAGAAGATAGTTACACAAGCGTATAATAATAATAAGACGGATTAGCGTGAAGACATCTGCGTTGCTAAATTAGTATTCCAATTATAGAGATTGTAAATTTTTGATATCAGCAGCGTCCCCGCCCGACAAGCGTTAAATTCGCGCACTAATCCACGGTAACTTAATCACGTCTTATCTGATTAGGAAAATTGTCCGACTTCCCGAGCTTTCTGTTGACATCTTCTCCGTATATTCGACGTTCCAGTCCCGCGTCATCTCGGAGCTTTACCCAACTTAAGAGAAGCCACCGATTTAAGGCAATATCCCACGAAATTTAATGATTAAGAGTAATCAAGCAATTATAATATTCACGTGTAAGGGAAACAATTTTGGTACACGTTTGAACATTTGAAACGTGGCGGTATGGAATTAATTACTATAATGGAAATGAGAGATAAGGAAATGACAATTAGTTGAGGTATATTATAGGCGGTGGAGGGAAATGTATACAATTTAGTTTTTGCAAATGGAGTACAATCCTACAGTTTATTTTGTCTAATATCATAGAGGTTTATTGGACTCCATTTTTGTCATATAAAACAATTGTCGTCTGCACCATGTTAATAAAACTTGTTTGAGTTTATGTTGTAAATTTAAAAAGAAATTAAAGGCGATATTGCAACGTGGTAAAATCTCATTACCTCCAATCTTTAGATCACGTATTCTGATAGCGGCTAATGGTAAGAAACTATATAATTCCCGTAACTTTTCTCTCGGAATGTATTACATTTGTTATTTCTTATATAGACTCGTTTGTATGTGTTATTTAATATGTATACAAATGTATCTATATACAGTGTCCTATAAAAAAAGTCGAATCCGTAGCGCTTTTATTTTTAATAATTGAAACGGAAAATTAAATGACTGGATGTAGGCTATAAAATTATTTATAGCATTTTGGGGTTTTAGGACCAAGTTTTCTTTTTATTAGGCTATACTTCTTTATGATTCTGATGGAGAATATTTTTCTGAAAACAACAATGTATAACAGTCACAAGTATACCTAAGACATAAGAAGAAATTAAAAAAAAAGTAACAAAATAATTATTTAGTAGCTAAGGAAAACGAAATACAACGAAAGAAAAGGTCATGTGTGTATGTATCTCCCATGGTCAAATTGTGCCCCATTTTATGCTAAACATTGGCGGCATCTTTGCGTAACCCCATATGTTGCATTGGATAACATTTCGGCAGAAACTCTCTGGCAAGCTACTACAGTACTTATTTATTTCTGAATCTCATCTTCTGTAGGCGTTACATAAACTTGATCTTTAAGATATCCCCAAAGAAAAGTGTCCATTGGAGTGATGTCTGGCGACTAATCTGTTTGCTTTCCCTGACCAAATATTTATTATAGGACGAAGCCGTAATTCTAGTTTCTTAAAGATTACATACCAAACTTGGTGTATTTGAAAAGTTAAAATAAATAAAATTTACCTGTAAGAAATTACAGTCGTCGACGCAGTTTATAAGCCGGAATGAAAGTTGAAATCGTCAAAATTATTGACGTTTCGCGATGAACGGGAAGTTTATCCAGGACTCTAAAATAAATTACTGAATAACCAATATTAACCTAATTTAAAGTTTGGTTTTACGTTTTCGAACTGAATGAAATCATTTCAGTATCTTATGCAGTTTTTGCGTTTAAGTTGTGAAGTACAAAAATTGACATATGAAATGTAAAAGTACCACGTAAATATAAAATAGAAAACCCCAATAGTTTTCAAAAATATTTCTTGCAATTAGTACTGTAACCATACCTTTTATTTCACTAGTGCTGTAACAAAGTTTATTACAGTACCAGTTACGTATTGAAAATGGGACATTTAGGGGATTTATTTTAAGTTGGTGAAATTCCGACAATAATGGAGATATCAGTATGACATTCTAAGGTTGTAGTTAAATTAACAAAATTTATTGTAGTTACATATATTTGCAATACGATAGTAAATAGTTTATTACAAAGAGAAAGTAACACTCTTAGATTTGATATTTTAATTAATCTTTGGAAATGTGCAAT
>JARFOC010001154.1:61278-85885 GCA_031763485.1 Osmoderma eremita | reverse complement strand
ATATTCTATGTTTATCAAGAAAGTCAGCTATCTGATTAGAGACAATTTTCTCAATGACTTTTGAAAAAGAGCTTAGTTATAGAAACAGGTCTATAATTTTTAATATTAGAGAAATCATCTCGTTTGTACACGGGCATAACCGAAGCAGTTTTTAGTTCTGATGGAAATTTTCCTGCTTCAAAAGATTTGTTACTTACGGAGATAAAACACCTGAAATATCCAAGCTTATTATTTTTAATAAGTAGTTGTTAATTTCATCAAAACTAGAAGACTTTTTGTTCTTTAGATAACTTAACTACGTCATGGAAACAAGTTGGTGCCAAAAAAAAAGTATAGTCACGCATACACGTATATTGCAGTACATTACCCCGATCACCGTATGCTATTCTGATACGATCGCTCGCAATTGTTGAGAAATATTTCGCGATAACACAACAAAGAACGTTACTGTCAGACGTTTCTTCATCGTTAATCATATGTATTGTTTGAGTTTTTATTTCGTATTTCATTGACAATTTTCCAAACATCTCTTGATTTATTTGTAGATATTTCTATTTTCTTATAATAATATTCCTGCTTACTTTTTTGAATTAAACGTTTATGGTCTTTTTTTTTAATTTTATATATATTTTCAAGTTCCGGCATATCGATATGGCATTTCGCCCAATAAAGTTCCTCTATTATTAGGCACAGTGTACAGATTCCATATCCCTTAAATAAACAGAAGACGGCTACAGTTTTAATTTAAGGGAGAGATACCAATATGTATACTACATATCGAAAATTTTCTTTCTATCATTCCAAGTCACATTTCTAGAAATATGAATAACTTAGTGATGCATAGATTTTTTGTATGTATTCACTTTTTGAACACCAACAGTTTAGTGGTCACTTTTTGTACAATTTACGCCACATTATAGTAATTTTAGAGAATGGCTTGATTTATCTAGAATGCAATACATTTCTATGCATGCTAGTTTCTTACAAAAACTGTAATAATTATTACTCGGCTGTTTTAGGTCAAGAACGTAGAAATACTTAATTCCTACTGAATCCCTTGTTTCAAACGGGGCAAGAATGTTGCCCCGATTATTCTAAATCTAAAACCCGCGGTTCATGGCAATACTAATAGCGTAAAATGTTATTTGTCAATTAGGTTTTAGTACAGCTATCAAGATATTTCTTGGGCACATATGCATAACGTTAACAATTTGGTGAGGGTATTGTACGCGCTACGTATTTCTCGGTCTGCGTTGCTATCGCCGACGGCCATAAATTCAACAAAATCCTCTAAAATGTCGAGTTGACCTTATTCCTAACTTAGGATGTAAATCATATTATACTCTATAATTCTCACACTTGACATATTACAGCCAGCATTCGTAATGGATCAAATAATCTTATACTGTGAATTTGAATCGATGCAAGTAACAATAATTCATTTACACCGTCACGTTCAAACTGGCAGTTTCCAATACAAGGTATATCTGTTTTAATTAATGGTTCGGCATGTGCATTTATGAGATTCCGTTTACTAGGGATATTCATACACATACATAGGTATTTCAGTGGGATACATGTACATATAGGTACTTATTATCCTTACAGATAGTTAGATCTCCTTCGAGGCATTAGTGACTTCCAGAAATGTATGCGCCAATAATGATAATATATTGAATATGCTGCGTAATCTAAGCAAAACTCGGATAATTAATGTCAGTATATGTACCTATATTAATATTAATGTTATTAGTAGGTATAGGTGAAGTTGTTAGCCGAATTTATACACGAAGTTTAGCTAACAAATTAATAGATTCAAGAAATTAGTAATGTGTGTTAATATTATAGTGGAAATTTTTTGATAATCAGGGAAAGAGGTAATCTGCAGATCGTGTTAAAAGTGGAGCAAAACGCAATGGCCCCAAAAGGGCGGTGAAACGCCTAGGAAATAGAAACGCACACCTTTGTTACACAATGAAACTTTCTGGCACCGTATTTCCTCAAACGTAGTGACGGCGCTAAGTAGGCTGATGAAAATTGGAGGACCTGCCGCAAGAAAACTTCCGGTACTGATGTCGGTGGTCGTCCCCATACTCCTGAACGGCAGCGAAGCCTAGGCGGATGTCTAGGACCAGCTAAAGTATAGAAAGATGATGCTGGCTGTCCAAGGAAGAGGTGCATTCAAAATTGCCACTACTTCCAGTACCGTATCAGAAGCTGTTGTACAGATCATAGTGGCAGTAGATTCAATTTACCTACTGGCGAAGGAAAGGTAGGTGTTGTATTTAAGAAGTAAGGCGATATATCTAAGGAGTAATGCCATACACTATGTGGTGACAAGGAAGGAGGCCCACTTTCTCACTAGGGCGCACTGACAAAAACGCTGGGAATCAAAGTTAGTAGGCTGATGGACAGCAAGGATTATCCTCGACGTCTCAAGATAGGTTGACGAACAACATGGGGTGGTTAATCATTACCTTATCCAGTTCCTCACCGCTTCTGGGCATTTCTATGATTGTATTAACCGGATCAGAAAGGTAAAAAGTGGCGTATATCCTTCTCCGGGATTATTCGAAGGAGGATCCATATCACACATTTTTGTCGAGAGAAATGGAGGTCGAAAAGAGAGACTACAACAGGAACGAAACCAGGTAGCGCCTGGTTGTAGCGAGTTACCACACTGCATTACCCAAATGCAGCGGTACCTAGGTAGCTATGTGACCTAGGACTCATGTCCGCGAAAGGGCTGCTTTAGTGAGTGAGAATTCCACATATCGGGCCAGTTCTCTAGTAACCTGGGGGTGCATAATAAACATTTCCCTGTTTCAAAAACATATTGTAGTACCGCTTCTCTCCTAGGGCTTGTACACTTGCATGTAATGTCAAGTATTTATAGGTTGAACACACTATATGTGGTTAAAAGAGGCGTGACAAACAATCACTAAAAAGCACCCAACATTTCTGGCTAATATCAAAGCAAACCTGTTAAAAAGATCTGCTCAGTAGTACACCACAATTTTATTAGATGTGGTTGAGATGTAATTTGTGATTATAGGCGTTTATAAACGCACCTGTTATAACTTTCTTCGGACGTTATAAAATTGAAGCTTTCTTAGCCACTCACAGAGTCATTCCCACAATTATTCTTGTCACATCAAGTACTCATATTTTCAACACTGCAGCAATTATGAAGCATTTTTTTATATATGATCACAAAACTATATTTATATATTTTTAAATAAATTATGTATATACTTTTAACTCTTAGTATATTTATTCGTACGTTATCTTAATTTTCAGAATATTATATTTGCGAATAGACGCATGACGCATCACCTGAGGCACGCAGTGCTCAGTGAGGTGCCCCGCATTTTGAACCCGTTCCGCAACCACGCAAGCAGTAGAGCTGTCGAAACGAAAGCTCTCACTCCCCTAGAATATGCGATCTTAACTTCGTCGGTGTAGAACTCCCCTTTGGCGCTTTCTATCAGAACATAAGCGCATATATACGCTTAAGCGAGTATTCCTCTTAACTCCTTGCACAATGAAAATTAAATACTGTCTCGTCACGACTCTAAACGGAACTTCCTGCTTAGCACCGGGACGTAATAATAAACGGGGCAAGGATGTCATCTCTGAGAAAACTAATAAAGAGATTTAACCTCGAATGTATATTGTCTTGAGTTCGGGCGCTGGAACAATTTGGAAATGTCACGCGGCGGTAAGGAGAAAATGGCGGCGATTTCGGAGAGAGCCAGCAAAGATGTGCGATAAGAATAGACTAAATGAGATGCTAAACAAATTGGGTTGGTGTATTTAATGCGGAAATTTAATTCATTTCACAGTATTTATTAAGTACTAGTTATTCGATCAATAATGGACTTTCAGAATGAATTGAAACGAAAGAATTATTTATGAGTAATCATGGAGAAATGGTTTATGAGCAACATTACGTATATTACTTCCAGTTGTGTGTTTATAGTTAGAGCTTTCTGAAAAAGTAGCATGAAATTTGTCATAAGTTGTTGTCATGTTAGTATATCATTTCATTTAATCTATAATCATACTCACAAAGCTTTTAAAGTTTCCTTATACGTTAAACATTTAATTTTATTGCCGTCCAAATTTCATTAAATTAATGTACTAAATCAAATTACTCTCACCACTTCAATGAATAAATAAACCTAGTTTTTTAACAACTAAGTTGCCAACGTCAATAGATATTACAAGGGAAATAAGCGTTACACATGGTTTCTCTCTGGCTAAGGTAAAAATTTGTCTTGTGAGAAACACCTTCCAATGTTTTACCATGGTCGGGGTTACTACGTCCAACGCTTGTTTGTTTTTTTAGTTTTCAGTGATTGTGAGTTGATTTGATTTGATTTGGACCCCAACCCAGAAAAAAGGTCACATCCCTTAACGCTGCGGCCATAAGACCTATTGTATTACTCTGCATTCGGTTATTTCCTGATTATCCGAACAGATCTACCTCCCTGACAAGGTTTAGTAGTGTGTGCGTCAAATATTTTTCCGATATGCGTGTGTCTATTGCACCTAATAGGGGGTGAGTTACTTATTCATTGGATTTGTAACGTTTTTTTTTTGTTATAGTTTCACTCCTTTCAGCCACTGTTGTAATTTACACCAGTAAAACCCACAAAGAAAATAAATAACTTGAAATTGTAACTTTCTTGTCAAATAAACCCCACACGAGAGAACGTCGTATTAAGATATCAAGGATGAATACTGCGTTCGCACCTTAGAAGACAGTACAGCGCCTGTGGGAATATTGCTCGGCATTGGCACATCTTGTCGTGGTAGATCGGTGAATAAAATATGGTTCCCTGAATACTACGACCGGGTAACTCGAATTTTGTGTATTCCGCGTTATACAGGGCCTATTTGTAACGTTACACATACGTATTTCCTACAGGTAACGTTAAGCGACATAGTAGGCAACCGGTTATACGTTAACGCGTCGTCAGTGCGAAGAAAACAATTCTTTGTGTCAAATATTTCTTTATTAATTTAATAATTTTTTAAAAATATTTATTCTTATATCAAACACAAATTATATACATTTTATTGAAAATGTAGATAATTTATTTAAATTATGAACAGGTAAAACAACGATGAAAAGGTGGCAATGATATCCTAGTGTTTATTTTTTTTATTGTTTATTATTTCTTTAAAATTTATTTATATATGTGTTTGTAATACAAACCATTACAGATAATGTCATTAAGAGTCATTAAAGAGATGCTTTAACACGTTTTTTAAAAGTTTCCTGGTGGCAGAGGCTTAATACAATCCGGTAAATGATTATAAAGTTTCGCGCCCCAATAGTTCATAGATCTTTGTGTGGACGTCAGTCTGTGGTATGGCATCGTTATCGCATGTGTATTACGCGTTGAATAGGCGTGCTGGTTACCATTAAGAGGAAACGAATTCTTGTTCTCGTGATCGTACATCACACTTGATAATATATACACCGCTGTTACTGCAAGTATATTTTCCTTCTTAAAGTACGTCCTACAACTCTGATCATATTTTAGATTGCAGAGAAGTCGAATTGCTCGTTTTTGTAGTATGGATATCTTATGACTTTCTGTAGACGTTTCCCAAAAAAGAATCCCATAAGACAAGAGGGAATAGACATAAGAGCTTCACGGCCAGCGGTGTGCCCTTCTCTCTTTGTGGCATATAGAGCGGCGAAGAGTTTGCTGGATAAACTGCATGTGTTGATGCCACTTCATATTGCTGTCAATGGTAAAAAAGAAGATAAAATAAACCAAACAGATTTTTTCCAAACGATATTTAATTTGTTAAACGAAATCGTACAAATTTTGAATAAAACACTTTTTACCGACCAAGCTACATTTACTTACATTTACATTTGTTTTGTTTGTCTTAATTAACAATTACAATAAAATAATTTCTTCATTCAAAGTTGAAATTTTGCATTGTATTGAAAACAACCAAATTCTACTATATCGTAATATTTCAATATTTTATATTAGATAATAAATGGTGAGGTCAACACTCAGAACTTCCGAGTTGCATGCTACATTTATTCATTGAAAAATACTAAATTTGCTTTCCATTAGTCCATTAGTTATCATACAAATCCTCATGCACAAAACCTGACGCCAAGAAACCCAGAATTGCCTTGAAAGACAAGGAGGACACTTAGAAAACTCGCTGTGAAATTACACTTCATCTTTGTTATATTGTTTTGTTTGTCTTAACTAATCGTTAGAATAAAATAATTTCTTCATTCCAAGTTAAGATATTGCACTTTCATAACATAACAAACATAACATAACATAACCAAATTCTTCGTAGGTCTGTTTTGCCAACACAATTAATATTTCTCTACCAAATTCCACTATACTTTCGTAATAAATTGTAACAGATTCGTAGTAGATCTAAAATTTTTATATGCTGGAAATGTTTCGTTAGAAAAAATAAATTATAATGGACCCTTTAAAACGTGCTAGCCAGAGATAATTAATTAATAATGGTGGCGTAATTGGACTGACCATAGATTTACACTGACGACGCGTTAACGTATAACTGGTTGTCGCTTAACGTTACCTGTAAGAAATATATAAAATGCATACAAGATTCAACTTCACTCACTCATTTCTAGCTCGCGCGTCGATGTTACCGATTTCATTAGTTTTAAATTATATATATTTATATTATGTCCCGTTTTTGCTATATGTTCTGTGACTGAAGATATATCAGCCCTCCCATGGCGGTAACGTGAAATATGTTCCTTGTATCTAGTTTCTATAGACCTCTTTGTCTGTCCAATGTAGACCTTCTCACAATCACCACATGCAATTTTATAAATTCCTGACTTTTGTCTCGTTTCCGGTTTGTCTTTCGGGTTTCCTAACAGGTTACGAAGTGTGTTGGAGGATTTATAACCAATTTTCATATGTTCGTCTTTTAGGACCCGGCCAATTCCTTTTGTTATTTTATGAAAAGGTAATATTAAAAATTTATTTTAAATCGGGAAGAACCGCCTCTGTCGTTTTCGGCGCTAATGGATTTATTATGAACTGTAAAAACGTACTCTTGAGACAGTATGTGGTCCTTCCAAGAACTCACCCACGGAATAGAAAAATTGTACATGTTTTTGGGGTAGGTAAAGGGAGTGAAGTGAGAGGAGAAAGTGGTGCATGTTTCTAGTTTAAGCATTTTCGCGGTCATTCGGTATTCGGCTTGATAATGGGAATCCACGTATTCCCGAAATACGTGTCGTCCCGAATTAATTAATACTTTGTACGGGAGGAGTAATCCGAACAGTGTGTTTATTGTGCTGACCCACAGTCCTTGCTATCTTTACAGTTTGAAGGTAGAACAATGGGTATAATTTGAGAAAAACACACAAGACGGATTGATAGTTTCGTGGCGTTTCGGTTTATTGTTAAATATTCAGGTAAATATAGATGTTTGAGGTGCCTAGATAATTGCGTATTGCTTCTTGAAAATTACTTACAGGAAAGGAAGACATGCCACGAATGTTTGGGCAGAACCTGTTGAACATGTTACAATTAACTGAGCAGTATATGAACCAGTATTTACATATCCAATTAATTTTAATTGGTTAACAAATAAATTAAATATTAGGTACACGAATTAATATTTAGTATACATATTTTGTATGACACCATAATACTCTCAAAATTTTCTTCTATTTCCTTCTTCCTATAATTTTAATTAGCAAAATATACAACACTAATAAATTAAAAAGCAGCATTTAGACGATCTTCTTCCGCCTCGCTGAAATTGAAAACCTCGCGATTAGAGTAAGCCAACTGATATCCAACTAAACTTCCCTAGGAATATAAACATTTACAAATAGTTCATAATTAACGTCGGTGAATGATAACAACATGACAGTTGTGAAACTCTGCCGAAACATCTGCATCTGTACACTTCAATTACCCCTTGAAATTTTAATATACATACGTAAACACCCGGTGTGCGCACTGGAAATTTCTGTCGGGAACAAAACGACTAGATCGACCAAAATAGAACGTCGACATCAAGCCAGATGCCCAGCTGAATAGTACACCATTGTCCGCACTTCCTATACGTCTGCGTCACGTTTGATTCGTCTCGAATTGAGAAAGGCGAAGGGGCCATTTGTTATATGAATCTTCTGGTCGACGTTCGGATTAGAGAAAACGTTTGTGGTCAGTGGAAGTGTCAGCGCAAGGGTGCCTTTACGTTCATGACTGCACACCGTACAACTGGCTTCTGTGCAATATCTTGTAGTGGACAGCTTGACGTCGTGCCGGTTTGTTTTGACAATACGGCTACACTTGGAGTCCGCAAATTAGTTTCTAATTACTTAAATCAAGAGGAAGTTAGACACTGTCGGATTCTCGGAAATATTATACAATGAATATAGTCTTAAAGCAGCATTTATTGTTACAAACATACAAGTTTGTGGCAAATATTTATATTGCACCAACGAATGTTTTAGTCGCCATACCACTAACTAGTATAAAGGCTACTAACACACAATGCAATCTGTAATTAGATATCATGAAATGAATGAAAGTATTTCATATGCATGTAAAACCCGTATTTCGTACAATCTTTCGGATAGCGTTAAAGGGAACGCAGAGAGCTCGTAATAGGGGAAATTACACTTGAATTTACAAGCTCATATTTAAGATAGTTATTGCGATATTACGGCGCTTCCACTGGTTGCAGTGAAACACCTCTCTAAATGCATGTGCAGGAGCAGTTTTACATAGCAGTAAAACGAGAGGGGATATTACATGAGGAGCTCTGACTCGTTAAAGTATTTTCCATTAAAAATGTATCGTACATACCCTTTATTGAATTCTTATAAAGGTTAACGTAAGATTTTTTGAGCTCCATATTTAAAAAAAACGACGTTGCTATCGCAAATAATTTTTATGTGACCCTCCTCTTGCGAACGTTCAAGTAGTTTCTGATTAAGGTGAGTCTAGAAAATTAGAATAGTAGCTATGGCGTTTATGTATGAATTTAGACAAAAATTAAATGTTTAAAGTGGGAGAAGATCATAAGGAAGATCCAGGACTACGGCTCAGAGGTGAGGCAAAAATTCTCAGAACCTTGGTCGCAAACCATGCAGATAAAAACAAAAAATAACACCAATTTAGGGGAATGTATCGAAATGCTGGCAAATGACAAGTAACAGAAGATGGCCATAGTAGAAATGCACAATCTAAGATGGCGCATAATATCATAACTACAACTTACACCTAATCAGGAAATTAATAGACAGACAAGTAGGGTACATATGTACATGTGCGGAAAGAATAGAGTTGCTATGGTATGAGTATACATCTAAAATTGGCCGAAAACAGCATTCATTGGAAGCATTGGAAAGCAGAAACAGGAGGGGAAGACCCAAACAAATATGGAAAGATGGAGTTGATGACAGGTGATGTAAGAGTATTCGAAAACTAAAGAGGCTTAAAGATTGACATCTGAATTTGACATAGGGCTCTAGCCAAATGAATGAATCTTTTTGTCGTGATGAGCTTTACTAAATTTCTTTTCTACATACATAAATGAAACACATAAATATCACAAACCGACCTGCTCAGAAATACAATGATTCAGATTTATATTCCTACTCTAACTTAAACATCCTTAGCAAAATACTAATCTAGTCAGTCACAAAATCTCTTCTTAACCTCTTCTCAACACACCCGTATGATAATTTTAAGCGCGATTCAAACCGCACTAAATCAAGACAATATCAAATTAATTGATTGCTAGGTCAAATTGGATAAGCGCCAGCTGCAAAGATCAAAGCGGAAGTCTCGGTATTTATGCATGTGCTCATTAAAAGAGGATTCTGTTGTATAGGTGTTGTGAATGTCACATGAGTTACTAACCAAGCTGCTCTATAACTACGGAAATATATGAATAATCTTTTTTTTCCTTAAACATTTGATCGGCCTTGTGAGTCACTGTACATTAGATCAAGAAGAAGTGTGCGGTTATAAATCTCTATTTTATGGGCTCTCAGAACAAACAATAAATTAATATTTTTCCACGTACATTAATCGCCCGATGGCAGCGTTAACGACCCTCTTTTTTGGTGGAAAATTTACGACTCCATCGAGTTAATGTATAATCGTAAACGGTCCTAAAGGAGAAGATCCTCAAGGGTCGCGCCTGGAGACAATGGAAGGTAACTTTTTCAGACTTCGCGATATATAACACAAATATATCATTCGATTATATGCGCATGTATACGCCGTTACACTTTTTGGGAAACGAACGTTGTATATTGTTCTATTTGAATAAGTCCCGACCATAAACGGAACCCCAAGAGGAAGAATAACGTCCCGAAGGCGAAACATAAAAATAAAATGTTTTTATCGAGTTAGAATTATGACGTATCTATGTCCGAATATAAAACGTTGAAGATGTCGCTTATATAACTGAACATATTACTATCACTCCATAAAATATCAAATGATGTGACCGGAATCATATTTCAAGCAGAGGTACTTTTTTATGATATACAGTATGGTCCTATAGTCATCGGATGTTACACGAATATCTAAACATTCGCCGATATACTACATTACAAAAAATACGCACTCATAGTGAAGTGTTGAAAATCAGAATATGTCTATTATATGGCTACAACATAAATCTGGATTCGTCACTGAATAATACTCGCCCATTCATTATTACCATTAATTTGCTCATTATCCCTCATTCTACGGGTTCTTTTATCTTCTGTAGTAATAGGACTACAGACCAATAGTTTCTGAGAACATAACCCAGAGCTGTCCAAAGGTTTCTTATTGTTTGCGTCAATATTATCCTTCCAGTGCAATAAACAACAAACACTTCGAAGTTGGGTTGGAGTGCGATTTATACGTGCCAGCTACGACAGATATCGATCGCCTCTTGGTGTGGTAGATGGACTTTATCCTGGTTTTCGCCGAACATTTCCAGTCTCCAAAGAGCGGTTATAAAGTCTGGTTCACTCCAAGGTCTTCAGCGATTCCAAGGTCTTCTGTTCTTCCGCTTTCCAATTGAACTGGGTGCGTCCATTTCAGGCGACATCCAATATTGCATATCCCCATCATTAGTAACAGTGGTAAACTTGCGGGTACCGACCTAGGTGAGTGTTGAATTGCATCAACATATTTAAATATCTGTATAAGAAGGTTGACTATAATCTATAGAAATATTTGTAGGTGTTATATTAACTTCCACTACTTGTTATTATCAATTATGTGCAATGTCCGATAATTATTTTCAGCAGTGTATTGAAGGTATTTAAAAAAGGAAAATTCAGGAAGCCTGACACAAGACCGTAATGCGAATAAAAAGCAAATACGCGGGATTGTTGATTCTACGTATTTTTACTTTTCAATTACTTCGAAAATATGTCCACTGGATTTGTGTTAGGACATGGTCCTTCAAAGAACTAATTACTTTTGTCAACGGATGCAGTGGTTCTGTTTGCATCTTGGAATTGTGAGGGTGGATAAGATGGGCATCTTCCAACTAACGAGTTCAGAATACAATTATTTTTCAATTTGGTCATGTTTTCTTAAAAAGTGTTTAGAAAACAAGCGGAGTAATAGTAGCCCTAAAAATTTGTAGTTAAAACCTATTAGTACGAATGTTGGCAGCTATTCAAGATTTTGGAAAAGAATTTATAACGTTATGGGCGTTATAAAATATGTTCAATATACTGTGTTAAAATAAAAAAAAAGTCTATATGGTTTTTAACGGTTTGAAGGATTTTCCATACATCTCAACACATTCATTCATACATTTAATATGTTTTTCCTCTAGGGGCGCAATTTTAATAAAATACTTTGGGTAGAATATATTACGTAAAGTGATGCCACACGTTGCAACTGCCGACAATACCTAGAATTTAGCAGGAAAATTTTAGGGAAATACAAGCTGAAAATGCAAACCTCCATTCGCTACAGTTCGCATCGAAATGCGGTGAAAAAGAGACATTTGCATAAATATTGCATTTCTTAGAATGCAACAAAGACACGTACTTGCTATCTCTTTCCCCAGTCAGCGATGTATTCGGTACATATCCTTGACTGATTGCAGAGAGACAGGTTCCATAACTATTGCGAGTAGTAGAAATTTGCGGTAGTATGCAGACTGATAGAAAACCTAAGAAGCTAACATCATATTTTAGATATTTAATGGGGAAATTTATATGGACTTAAAAGAAACCGTACATGGTTTGAAATTAAATAATTTTATCATTTTTAATTTATTTGATTGGCTCTGAACGTTCAAAGTAAGTGCAACAAGGTTTTTGAGCACGCTTCGAAAGGAGAAACAGCCAAGTACGACGATACATTCTCGTGCTGGTAAGTCAATCCATAAGGCACTTTAGTTTACCTTTCCCAGTTTACGAAGAGGGCCACCTATTGTCCACCTGCGACAACTGTCGCACACTGGAAGTTGGAGTGGCCTCAATTATTTGTTGAAGATCCTCTTATTCAGAGATAGAAGACCTTCCGGAACCTCGTGCTTCTGGCAGATTTGTTTGACTATTCCTGAATTTTTTATACCAGTTTTGCGCAGTCTAATCTGAGATAACACCTTGACCTTCAACATCACGGAGTACACGAGCATCAAATATCATTGGCCCTATGACACTTGAAGACAATATTTCAAATGAATTAACTAGTGACATAGAGTATTGTCAACCATCATGAAAATTTCAAAATTTTGAAATTATGATTTATGTAAAAAAAGGGTATAAATGAGGCGAATTACAAAATAAGTTACATGAAGAACACGTATCATAAGACACAAGCCTGTCTTGTGACACTAGTTTTAATATTATACTATTACAAGTTCTTGTATTTTAGATAGATATGTATTTATTCAGTGTAATGTAATATTACATGAAAAAATATACATAAATGTAAGATTATATAGAAAGTATAACAGAAGAACGGAGTATATAAACATTTTAGATATTTTTGAACCAGCCGTTGTCAAACCATTTAACTTAATACCATGAGACATCGTGTAAAGTACCTACATAGATTCTTCTAGACTTGATACATTTGCTCTCAAGGGTGCTTAGCCACCCAGGCCCACATAAAACAAATTACTCGTGTAATACCTACGTGAAATTGTTTTGTTATTTTCTGAAATAAGTATATTAAAATACTTTTCAAGACATCTGATATAAACGCATATGCATTTCGTCGACAAACTTTGCAAGAGCAGTAACACGGAAGAAAACAATGTAATTCTATCTGACGTGTATAGGTAGCTGCAGATGGTAGCTGTTTGTAACACTAAAGCGAGATGGGAAAACGTTGATGACGGTGGCGAGACGACGACAAGAAACGGCTTGTATTCAACGATCACATCATCGTGCGGAAGCATAACATCATGTTCCGAAATCATACTACATAAAGGATAATTACATTACACTCTACTTACGGTTATGGGCCCGGGTAACAAATGTTCCACAATATTAAACTTCCTTACCTGGAACTAAAGGAAAACGTTTTAGTGAAAATTTCTTGTATACGTTATCGGGAAAGTTATTTCGGCCGCCTGGTCGGTTAATTAAGGATGTGCAGAATGAAAAAGGGTCAACGGGACCACAATGGTATCGTCGTAAGTCCCGCCTGAAAATGACGGTTCCTTCGGTGGCAGTACATTAGAATTAAAGTCCTTTTGGAACCACATATTTTGGTACGTAACACACAAAGAAATTGCAAACCGAAATAGTTGATGTGCTTAGAAATTTCATTCTGCTTAAAATTAATTACTACAACTATAAATTACATTACAGCAAGTGTTTTATAAACATATGAAACTTTAGAAACAGTAAAACAGTCCAGTCTAAAACTAGAAATTGCAACTGAAAATTTTTTGTTATCTAGTCAAAGTGATCCTTAGGGAAGAGCTCCATACATATTTTGTTATAAATTCTACACCTTTCTTATTAAATTATGCATAAACTGCTGCGTTTCAAGTATCAAACTATTTCATGTCCTGCATCCAACTAAATAAGTATGAAAATTATTGTAAGGGAGTGGCGGACATTGTATATAAAAACGACTCTTAAACAATTGATTAACATAGATTAACATCACTTGAATAACACTGAGTGTTGTTCAAGTGTTATTCAAGTGGCATCCTATGTGGTGCATATCTCCTAGAGTGCTACGTCTAACACTATTTTCCTTCGTAGATTCTGCTGAGGATGGCAACTTAGTTGCCGAAATATGTATTTGGAGTTCTTTACGTCAAACATGGTATTTCCATTTAGCTTTCCCGTTCAGGTTGAACTATATGGTAACAAGTAAATCGCCCGATATATTTTTCATGCATTTCAATGAAACTTGAATAAGTTTCAATTCAAGCAGTGCTGCAAAACGTCAACTCTGTGAAAACCGAAAATGGAAATGAATCGAACTTCTAAGAAGTGAATATTATACTCGAAACTTCCGACAATTTTAACTTATTCAAAGTTATAGCGTTAGCAAAGCAAATGAAAATTTCAATTACATATACAGTTACCTCGAAAAGTTCGCTGCAAATGGAAAATAATTTTACTATTTTTTTTCAAAAATACCGCGACATTTGGTATCGGAGAGTTTTTGTTGAAATTACTTTTCTTCTAGGAGGTACTTTAATAACAGTTATTAAAAGTTAGCTAATATCATTAACCTGCTTCAGTTATAAAAAATATATGTTAACTAAATAGCTTACTCGAATTACGAATTCAATTGATCACCCGGTACTTGTATTTGTATTTGTACATATTGTAACATGTCAAAGAAAAGAAGTTATAATATAATTAATAATCGCTATATAAATAAAGATGGCATAAATATACATATATATGTACCGCGTGTAGCAATTAATGGTAAAAGTCGTGCGTCAGGTACTCATTGACAAGATAGAAAACATTACAAATCAAATTTTTTTTTACAGTTTTGTCGAACTTTTTTATATTTAACTGTTTAAATCGGTCAGGTAATTTATTATATAATTTTACTCCACTATAGTCTGTAGATTGCTGAGTCCTTTTTAGACGATGGTGTAATAATGATAGTCGGAGTTCTTTGAGAACTGCACTTTGTTTTGATGTATATATGTAACACAGTACATAATGTACGCACTAACTATTGTCAATATTTTTTCATTTGCAAAATATTCACGACAGCTGTCCCGAGACCGTAACCCACACATAGCTCTTATTGCACGTTTTTGCAATATAAAAACGCATTGTAGTTCACTAGATGCGCCCCAAATTAGAATTCCGTAACAAGCTGTACTGTGAAAATTTGTATAATAATAAGCCAGCTTTGCTGCTTCGTGCATTACTATTTATTTTATTCTTCGAATCGTGAATACTGTAGTGCTCCAGACCAACCAAGTCCTCTGCCTACTGTGACTCCCAAACAATTCACCACTTGATTTCGTGTGGCTGACGTAAAGGTAAGTATCTGTGTTTTGCTCTAATTTATTTTTAACTTATTTGCATCACACCAGGTTTTCGCCGCTAGAAGAGAATTTTCTCTGATGCGGTTGGCACGGCAGCTAGTACCACTTCTAATAATAAAAGAGGTATCATCAGCATGCAAGCACACTTTGCTGTAGACTATATTTTCTGGAAGATCGTTGATATATATCATGAAAAGTACTGGGCCCAATATTTATCCTTGTGGGACACCACAAATTACTGGTTGCATATTCGATGTATAATTCTTCCAACTCACTGCTTGTTTTCTTTCTGCAAGGTAAGATGCTAACAACTTATTTGCAGTTCCTTCACACCATAATAGTTTAGTTTTGCTAAAAGAAGTTGGTGTGATACTGTGTCAAATGCTTTACTCATATGACATAAAATCGTTTCCACGAATTCCTGGCGATCTTGTGCCATTAACATTTCTTCTATGGACTCATGGCTATGGATAGCGTTGGCAACATTGACACTGGTCTATAATTTTCTTGTATGTGTTTGTCTCCTTTTTATAAATGTGTGTTACTTTAGCAACTTTCAGTTCTCTTGCAGAAAGGTTCTGCACTAACTTCCTTTTGTATGAAATGAAAAAAATTAAAGTACAATTAGTATACCTATAGGTGTGAAAATGTTTACAAGTACCTCTGCTGTGTTAAATTGAAAACAATTTGGGATAAATTGTAATAGAGCAATTACAAATAGATGCCACACAGGTTTGGATTCAATCCAACATCAATAAATTTTATTGTATTGGCTACATTATATGGTGACGCCTTATAGTGAAATGGTTACCTAATAGAGTAGTATCATGTATCTACCCAAAACGCAAATCTATACAAAAGGTACCTATCGATTTATCTCAATCGCGACTTTTAAGCCTGTTATTTATGTTAACTTGGTTAAACACTTCAATTAAGCAGATTTTGCAGTGGATTCCTGAATTTGAATTTCAGGAAAATCAATCGTGATTTTAGAGACGATGATTCATTGGCAACATTGCCAATGGACGACTTCTAAAACAGTCGTTATCAGAAATGGTTATTGACTATCCATTAAGACTTACGACATTTTTCAAAACTCGTTCGTTCTATTTCTTGTGGTACTGAGGATTTATTATATCTACGAGTTTGACGTAGAATTACAAGAAATAAAACAAAAAATGTTAACGTCTATTTCGAAGGAATACGAGAAGCAAAAACTTTTCCGCATCTCTAGGCGACCGCTATCAATTAAAACAAGATATACGTTTTAGCTCAAAATTTCCATCGCCGGAAAAGTGTACATATGCGAATTTTCACCGAGGCGCCCAGCAATAATAAATCATTTATAGCTCTGAGACTTGATTTACGAGTTAGGAAGGTGAAATCGCCGGTCTCCCCAAAATTGACTACCGCCGGCTGCAACCACCGCAGCACACACACATCCTCACACACACACGCGTTCGAGAGCCGAGTAGGTAACGCCCAGATTATATTCCACGGATTTTGATGAATGATAGCGAGAGAATCGCTTGCTCCGAAATGACAGACGTATTAAAATGACCTGTTGTAGAACGCCGCGCCGGGTTGAATGTTGAGTAAGAGGCAAACGTATCGTACAGCTAGGCTCTATGTTGGCCGGATAGCATTGCGAGAGTTTAAGAGGATGTGGGTTGCGAGAAGGAGACGCGACGCGGCACATTTCTCACACACGTACACTTCTTTTTGACAGTGCTATTAAAGAATTTAATTTAGAAAACGTCGTCCGTTATAACATGTGCTTAACGTTATGTCGCCGCCGTGTTGTTAACGACATAGCAATGGTGAATGGAAGCGGCGCTACTTTCGTGGGAGTGTAATTTGAATCTTTTCCTCGTAACAATCGGGCGGGAGCAAAAGGGTAACTTAAATAATGTTAGAAAAATTTATGGGACCCCTGTGTTTCTAAAATGTCGTAATTTACTTCCTGTCGCTTTATTTAGAATTATGCCACAGAGTACCGGGCTCCACTCTGTAGTAAGTAGCCTTACCAGTGCAATGCAAGGCTTTGCACTGGTTGACCAAAGTTACCTACGCTACTCGTGGGACGCGGTGAAGCAAATGGCACCGGCCACCGAAATGAGCCCACAAGGACTGCCACTGTTGCCTCACAACAGGCAACGACAACCAGCACATACGCAACAACCAATGCTCACAATACTGCAAATAGAACACAAAACAAGACTCTGTCTCACACTGGCCTATCTGGAGCAACACCTTCATTGTCCGAAATAGTCAAAAGGAAATCAAGACAACAATTGACAATAGAGCAGTATAAGGAGTTAATGTTATTACGCTGATGTTACTAAGACCGAAGGCACGCATCAAAATCTCAAAATGCTTCCACGCCATCCATCAGCTAACCAAATACAGAAGATCGCACTAATAGACACCGCACACATCCTACGAAAAGTACTTGAGTAGATGGAGTACAGTTAAGGAAATATGTATCGAGAAAGTTCCCTCGAGGGCATCGGCAACACAAATTACAACGAACGTAGGATAATATTTCCCCTCTCACAATAGCAATCAGATTGTATAAGGTACATATATTGGGCATAAGTATGGAAATTTCAAGCAAACAAATGAAATAGAAGTATTCTTCTCTGTTCACTTTGCCGGTACACCGTCGAACGCGAATGAATAAAGGCGTTGTATCCTTCCCAGACATTTATTTTTATTTAAAACTGTAAATGCATATATTTTTTTTAAATTTTGTTTCTCGTAAAGGTTTGGCAAAAAATATAAGGGTGTAAACTGTAACATTAGTTAGACATTTACTTGACTTTTGGAAATCTTGACACATAAATTTTCAAAAGTGATCAATCTGTCACTTTAGTTGAAGTGAAAGTGCATGAATTAACAATTTTATCTGAACGTGCAAAGTGCTTACACTCGCCTAGGACAATGTTAGATGGTTGGCGGAGGCCATTTTGAACATTTTTTTACATTAAGTTTTCTTTTTGTGATGTGAAAAACAAGTTTTCTATCAAAAATAACGTTGTATTTCTTGCGAAAGTAAATGTGTAATTTTCAATAAATTTGTTGTGAGGTACAGTTTTTTTATGACGTCATTATTCAAACGGAAATAGTCATAGCACGTCAAAAGATGGCATTTTAAATAATAAAATTGACCTGTACCAGCGATTTTCATAAAATTGTTAAATAACCCAATCATGAATTTTGTTCCAAACTTTATCATCACACGTATATATTGTTATATTTCTTTGTTTTACAATAAATATGTTACTTTCTATTCTTTTGTGCCGGGGACAACTTATATTAACGTATTATTATAGGGTATTCCACATCCAATAAAAAATCATCAAATTTACAGGAAGGACAATATTCTCTGTATTAAAACTTGCAGATTGCTGGTAAATTATGGAAATGATATGGGTATATACAATACTTCACTTATATTTATAATTTTTTTATTATGCTAAAAATACAGTAGGTAACTTAAATTTACGCGCCAAATATTGAAATAATATCCTGGTAGTTTTCTTTGTGACTCAAATTACAATAAGTACCACACAACATGGTGGGTGTAATAAACGGTGCCTCTAAAGCGCAACCTCCAAGGCCAAACATTTTTTCCTCCAAATAGGTATTAGGATTATTAGCAATTCGTACCGTCCGCTAACCGAACGTAGCCGTAGAATATAAAATTTGACCTAGCTACAACTCGAGGAATATATGCATTTACAGTTTTAAATAAAAATAAATTTATTGCATTTCAAGTAAAAAAGGCGATATTTACAAAGACCCGGGGTATTATGAAAACACGGTCGGAATTATTCAGTCTATACAACGTCTCTATTCATGCGCGTTTGACGGTGCGCCGGCAAGGTGAACAGAGAAGAATCTTCTCTTTCATTTGTTTGCTTCCAATTTCCATACTTATGCCCAATATATGTTCCTTATACAATATGATTGCTATTGTGAGACGGTTGCCTATGCTCTAGAGAACTTTCTCGATACATATTTCCTTAACTGTACATCGCTTTGATGATTGATTTGAGATCTGGATTTACCTAAACACTATATAAACAGATGGCAAGAGGAATAATATAATAATAACAACAATAATAATTTATTGCCCTACAGGCCGAACCCAAATGACAGACACAATAATATAATTTACGTTGCGTGAGGTGCTCAACAAGTTGTGCTCTCCTTATTTATATTAACCCCACGATTGTAGATGCTAAATAGTTGTAACGCCCCACCTTGTGTTAATTAATGTTTAAATAACCACATGATCCGATGAGATATTTTATTCACTTTTCTTGAGAAGAGATATATTTTTATAAAAACTGAGGAACTTAGCAATATTTAGCTGTCCAGATGTACTAAACAATGCCCATACAATATTTTCTAACCTTTCCAACCAAGAGGATATTGAAAAGGGATGCCTAATCAAATTTTAAGAGATATAAAGTATAGCACTGTAATAATATGAGAATATTTACTGAGCTAGATCTGTTATTATTCGCTAACTGCATCAAATATACCGTAACATCAAGCGAATACATCTAGTCATTTCGTATGAGCAATTTTGTTGTTATACACCACTGTTTGTCTTCATTAGTGAAAACATTTGGCTGCTGACAACGTTCATTAGATACCGAGGAGTGCAAATGCACACAGAAACTTGCTCTCTATATTCCTTGGTACTAATGGTTTTAGAGTATGAAATACGTAATTTTCGTACACGATACTTATGCCTGTATCTACATGGGTATGTTATATTATTATTCGGTATATTCTAGTGAATCTTAGTTTTTTACCTAGTGTATGGTTTAGAATAGCGTTTGAAAAGAACTATCTTCCTAATGACGGTTCATTATTAAGACATTCCTCAAAATCACGCACTGTTAACAAAGCGTTTAAAAGCAACATAATCCAAAATTATTATTTGCCACTTTGTGATAAAACTTTGTTGAGACTGACATTATTAATTAAGCAGTGTTATAAACTTTGTGGCAAAATACAAAACCTACTTCAATGATAAATTCAATTGATCTCACGGTATGTGTGTGTGGTTTATATTTGATTGCTGCAGTTTTAATGCGAGAGTGTGCGTTTCTAAGTTGTTTGCTATATCCTATATAAAAGCAATAAAAATTTAAGAGTACACTTAATTTTTTCCGAAAGTACAAGTTTGTACTCGTACTTGCGATGTTGGTAAACCTGCATTGTAACTTATTTCCAAAGCCGCCTGTTATCACAAATACGTTTTATAAGAATGCAAAATTCACAAAGTATATGTATATACAAGAATATGTGAATAGCGGCCAACGCAAAGTGGACGAGGCCCAGGAATTCAAATACCAGCTGGCATATTAGATTCTCAAAGTATCGCGGTATGTAGGTTCAGAAAATATGTGCGATTTATTCACATCAACTTTTTTTTAATCCGTTTATTCTCTACAGATAATGTATCTATGTAGTAAATAATTTACACTGAATAGAATTCGAAATTAAGTAATAAGTAAAGATCCAGTATTAGTTAAAAAAGGAATTTATGTATTTTCCCCCATCGAAGAAAGTGAAGCATTTCTAGAACTGATGGTTAGAAAAAAAGGTGTTTCGCAATTATATACAGGCATGAGACTAACAAGAAGGACTATTGGGGCATTTGGAATTTTGTAAACTAAGGAACACATGCAGTATTATCAAAATTGTCTTCCTGATTTTCCACTATTTCTTCTAGAAATTGCACTTGATGTGGTTCTTCTAATCGTTGATACTTCGATCCCGTCACAGACTAAAAAGAGAGCGAGATTGTTGTTGAGCGCTTACAATATCTTTCTTGGGATGCGGACAGTTCAGCATTTAAACAGTACGAAGAAACGCTTCTAATGTAACATTTGAATGAGCTTCTCTATATACACATGCATAATGTTAGGCTAGAGAACACATATTTTTATATGATGAGGGCTTGGATAAATATAATCATTTATAACTTTACTGCATACACTGTACATAGATTTTAAACAAGCGTATGACAGAATAAATAGGAGCGAAATGTATAAAGGAATGTTACAACTAAAGATCCCAAGAAAATTAATAAGATTGGTGAAAATGACTGTAGACAATACAAAGAATAAAATATCATGGTAAGGAGGCAAATCAAGAGAATTTGAAGTAAGAAGAGGGTTGAGACAAGGGGATCCTTTTTGAATGACACTCTTTAACCTGATATTAGAAATAGTAATAAAGAATAGCAAAATAAAACCACGGGAACCATATTTAATAATGAACACCAGGTTATGGCCTTTGGCGATGACCTAGCAATAATTACAAAATCAAAAAATGAACTAAGGAAAACTACGAACAGACTAGGACAGGAGGAAAATTTGATCTGGAAGTAAATCGAAATAAATGGTTATGGGAAAAACAGAAAAAACCCTTGGGAGGGGAAGATAACCTAGTGGTAAGCGCAAAAAAACAAAAAGAAATATGTTTTCGCGAGAGTAAGTACGTTTGTCTACTTGGGAGTTAATACTGAAGAAAATGGTCGTGAAGAACAAGAAGTTCAGGCAAGAATTGTAAAAGGGTATCGTAAACACAGAACCTTGAGGAATCTTATGAAATCAAAATATGTATCAAAAAACAAAAGAAATCTACAAAACCGTCATAGGATCTACCCCCACATATGCCTGTGAGACGTGGGTTCTGAATACGGTGGAGGAGGAGCAGATTAAAAGATGGGAAAGGAAAATGCTGCGTGCGTAAATGGAGGAGTAAGAACCGAGGAACGATGGAGAAGACGCCCAAATATAGAAGTACAAAAAGCATATGAAAGCGCCAATATCGTAGCGTTTGCCAAAGCTCAAGGAATAAGATGGCTGGGGCATGCCCAGGCAAAGAAAGGTTAGCGAAGTTAGCCCTTACTGGAAGACCAATAGGGTAAAGGAGAAAAAGGGAGACGAAGAGGGAGATGGATGAATAACGTGGAAGATCTAAAAAAAATGGAAACAGGATATTGGAAGGATATGGTGGGGAATAAAAGAGAATGCAGAACTATAGTGCGTAGAACACTTGAAGAACGTCCCTAATATTAATATTTTATTAGCTCTAGGCCTTCACGGCCTGTAGAGCAAATTATTATAATTATATTACAAACTACATAAAATTAACGTCGGATGTTGAAAATCTCTAAAGCAATAAAGATACAAAAATCTGGAGATTTTGTAAAAGCATGAAATTTTCGAATCACACAATTTATAACAGAAAAGCATCAGGGAGTGTGAGTGGATCAGCAAGTTTAACGGTGTATCATTATATATAAAAAAACTTTGTTACCACTTTGCGTCTTAAACATAATACGGTAAGCTTGCAAAAGTTTGCAACTTTGAGAAGCGGAGAAAGTTCTGGACATATCTGGTCTGGTTTGAAGATTATTTTTAATTAATTCTAAGATCGGAAACTACCACATTAATGTTACATTTTATAATTGGAGGCTGGTGTAGCAAACGCCGATCGCGCCTGCTCTTTGCCATGATTACTCGCAATCTCCAGACCACCTATACATTTGGTGAATTGAATTTTTGAATGTGTTTAGATATAAAATAAGATATTTAAGTTTACAGCTGTACAAGTGTATTTTTGTTAAATTTACAATGATATTCAAATTGCATATGAATTTACAACAACAGTAATTGTAAAAGCGATACATTAATTTTGGATACGTTACCGTCTTAATATATTATCAAAGAGAGAAGAAAAATGAACGGCTTTAATGACATTTGCGTCGGACTAACCCTTTGGGGACAGTTCTTATTACTCTTGGAGCACCGAAATGTGTCAAAGGCAATTCTGTAATAAAAGTAGTCACCAAGGAGCAGTAATATTCGTTCGAACGTTAAGTATGGAACTAAGTTTTTCCGCAAAGTTTCCGTTTCAGGGTAGAGAGAGAGCGAATAATTAATAAGAGAATGTACCTGTATTTTAAGTAGCTTTACGTTATACTCCAGTCCGGGGCATCGTAAACATCACAGTCCTTCTTAATACTAATAAATAGGTTTTAATTTTTAAACTGGAAACGATTGCACAATGTTTCACCTATTCCCGAAAATCTTCTTTTCCGGAAAACAGAAACTGCGTGGGACAGTACAGGTTTTGAATATTTATTAAAACTGAAACGTGGCAAGATTTCGTGCTCCGTTTCCTCTCAATTACGTGAGAATCCCCTCACACGAATGCGGCGCCCGGGCATCAAGTAACGTTATCAGTCCCTTTTTCGTCGCAACGGTAAAATTTCGAGTGGCGAATGAATAAAGAGGAGATGACGCGATGCAATGTCTAGTAAAAATGTCACTGTTATGCAAATCGAGACGTACATTCGTAAACTAGAATGGCTCTTCCGTCTCGGGCACTGTCAACTTATTTCAGTCTATATCTGTGGAACCGTAGTTTATGTAAATTGAAAAAAATAAATAAGGCTTGACACCGTCACCGCCTTTGAAGTGCTCGAAGATAAAGTGGAAAAGGAACGATGTCGATGAGGTTGTACTTTTAATAAAATAAAAAGTCGGCGGAAAGTATTTAACGATCGAGATCGTCTATCTATTTAGGGTAAGATCTACATTAACATTGCAGAGATTTAAATAAACGCAGACACCCAGGTATAATTGCTTTACATGTTCGTGGTGCAAAAATATGCGATGTGCTTAGTTAGAGAGCACGATTCCACCTCGTAAATAAAGAAATCAGAATCGGTTATAAGTGCATGTCCATTGCCTCAGCTTCCATTGTGGAAGGAATATTAAAGCGTGATTTGCTGGAAATAGTATCACAACAATAAGAAAACAAGTACAATAAATATGTACTCGATGAAGGAGTCGCTCAACAGGGACACACCGATATGAGATTGCACATTAAATCTCATTGAACTGAGCACACGTTAATACAAGATTTCAAATTCAAGATATGTCTGCGCTTATTCAGCAAGGATACGCCAATGTTTCAGTACAGAATTAGCAAAATGACATTAAAGATGTTATGAAAAGTAAGACAATTAATATTTATCATAGTGGTTTTATTTTACTTATATTTT
>JARFOC010001154.1:42913-55029 GCA_031763485.1 Osmoderma eremita | reverse complement strand
AAGAATTATGTAAGTTTAATTTCATATAATAAACAAAAACACTACAGTTCATCTGTTTTATTATTTTGCCCAAGATATTGTAGTCATTATTCATACTGACCAGGAAAAGTGATTAGTCTGCAGTTTTACTTACATTGCTCACTTGATACGGGCGTTATGTATACAGGCCGGTCATTATTCATAGTGACCGGACTTCTCAAGTTGTCCCTAACATAGACACTTTCCAATTACTTGACCCACACATCTACCTTGATAAAATCATCTTGAGCTTTCTTTTGTCTATTTTTCATATAATTTATGTAATAATTTCAGATAAGAAACCTCACATCTGTCATCATTACTTATCACAAAACTTCTTTTAATGGTACTTTCTTTTGGTATTTAATAATTTTACTAACGCTAAATCATCTTCAATTTATCTTTACTTCAATTTCCAAGTCTGTTAACTTCGCTTATGTATCTCACTGTCCGGCATGCTCCAGATACTTCCATAATTGTTATTACTTTCATTCCAAGGAACATCGATCAGGAGCATCAAGTAGAAACTTTTAACTTCTTCTCTTGAACGCTTGATTATTTAACCTCATTACCATCGGGCTTTCTCTTAATAAAGGTAATCAGTTTTTTTTAATGGAAAATATATTGATTTTTGTTAACTGAAATTCTCAATTTCACTATTGAATGACCGACGATAGTACATTTTCAATATATTTTCATCAATTTCTGTCGGTATACCATTTTAGAAACATTTCCTATGCTTTATTGTGCCCCTCTTTGGATATTTCAGGTAAAACTGACGCACATGCAACGTGAGCGGCCTTTTGTATGCTATTTTCATGATTTACCATATAAGTTTTTATTTTACTTTAAATTCTCAAAACCATTGACATTTGAAATTTCTGCATTACATGCAGTTTATGTTGAAAACTAGTCGTAGCTATATTAGATAAAGTATAAAATTTATTTAAAATATCAGAAAAGTTAATAAAAATATTCAATCTAAATTCCATACTAACGAGAAGTAATATAAAAAGTTTAATACATCGTACGACACGAAAGCTCTTTCAGGTGTTCGCCAGTTTTGAATACCTTGTCATACCTAAAGGAAACGTTCGTATCTTGTAATGTAAATAACTTAGAATACACTTATAAAATGTGGTAATTAAGATTTCATGTTACTCAAAAAATTTTAATGATGCGGGTGGCATTCCTATAAGTCGGTACTTGCCTACACAGGTTGTATCGCTTTTCTTCTTTTTGAGATTTTAAATATTTCTGGATATTTACCGTGAATGATGAAACTATTTATTACATTCGCAAGGAAAAAACCAATCATTGCGACTATTCGTTCAATAATCGTTATAGGTATTTCATCTTACCCGTAGTTTTTGTATTACATACAACGCTGGTCCGTTCTAAACTTTAAAGCCGTCTATAAGTAATCATCAAACAGCGATGTCATATCGTGTATCACGCATAACCGACGCAATCTCCCGAATGCGGTCGTCCTGCACTGGTGGGGTGCATAGATTACTAGGAGTTGTCGTTGTAGCAGTTAGCTTAGTATGCTCGTAACAGCGGTGACTCCCGCATACTATTTATGTATATTGACGTTACTTAAGCGTCTTTTACTTTGAGAGTTTTCTTCTTCGGATTTATAAATTTAATTCACAACATTATTTTCTCTTTATTTACATTATTACTTTCGAAATCCATTAAATTAAATTCATTATTTTGGTTTCTTTGTCGAAATTTTATAATAGAATGATTTTCACTACCGATGAAAGGATCCAGACAATCAAATGGTATTACTCTGGTAGTACAGCAGAGGAAGTGGTCGGTCGTTTTATATTTTCGTTTGTTTCGTTATATTAGTTTTTCATTGTCCATTTTTGGTTTCCTTGTGCTACAATATTATTCAATCTTGAAACGTTTTAAAACACTACGCAAAGATTAATCTAAAATTTAATCGCAATGTGTTTGCGTAATATCTCGCATTTTTCACGTTATTGATACGCCTTGCGTTTTCTCCGACAAGCACCTAACCTCCATACGACGCCTGTTCGATTGATACTGGCCTCATGCGCCGTACCTACTAGCAGTTCATATATACATATGTATAAGCATAACCGTGTGGCAACTATGTCGATATTTTACATTGCTAGTAGGATTCAAGCTCTGTCGTGGCCAGCAGTGTATTTAAATTGAATAATATTGAGAATATCCGTCTCATTGATTGAGCGCGTAAACATAGAATTATGCCTATCATTGCATACAAGGTGACGCATTAGTGTGGTAAATCTCGATATATCCGTTGTCATATAAAATATCAAAGAAAGTTATTTACGAAAATTGTAGACAGTCTTAAACTTAACTTTCTAAAATTATTTTCATGTATACAGCGTGTTTCATATCAACAGGTTGAACCAAACATACGCCTTCTTAAATTGAACACCCTGTATATTATTTCATATTTAGATTAAGCTCATGCCACACCCTTCCAATGTACAATTTCATTGAATTCTACAGCGTGTTTAGAAGTTATTGTTAATTTTATATGTATACTGCAAGCGACACAGTCTGACTTTTTTTACATGCATAGATTTTTGATATTCGGCTGGGATATTAAATCTGGATTAGTTATTAAAGCGTGATTATGATTTTTTGATCTGAATTCAATGAATGGTCATTCAGTAACATTGATCCCGTATATCCTGCTTCACAGTAATGGTTATTAACCCTGCAGAGAAAAAAATATCGATTTCTAAGGTATTAATTCATTAATAGTAATTAACAAACGAAACGTGCACTCTATGTAGACCATAATACAATTCAAGGAGTAAATAGTAAATAAATAATATTGCTATAAAATTATCGTCAGCGTCAGGCGGGTGGCCTATTGGCCTCCAATGAAAATAATTGAGGACCCGCATTCTATTGAATAAAGTCTAAAAATAAGATTGTATAAGGGGCGGTCTTATCAGACATTATGACAATCAAGCAGTGATGACAAAATTACGTTTCCGCTTCGTAAACCTAATCTACCCTATGGAGTGTAGCCCTTACTGATTAGTACAGTTGGCACTGCTGGCGTTCGACCAGTCGCGTGTGCTTCAAAAAATTGCAAGAAGTTGATTTATTCCGAAACATGAAAGCATTGTCACAAACTTTACAAATGATTTTAGCTCCATCATGTATTAAATCTGAAAATTCCCTGATAAATTTATTTACTTTGTAAACTTTTTTCGACGTTCGTAATTGCGATATTATTAAACTGAACCGTACAAAACGCCCGTAACACAATATAGGCAATTGTACAAGTGAGGTATATGCTCGACCCGAAGAACGATAGCTGACTGACTATTACATCTGCTACACTCCTTCAGTTTACCATATATAAAAATATTAAAGTACAAACTAAGCGAATTAATTCGCTTGTCAGCGCTTAAGTCAAATAATGAAATCCAATATCGAGGACATACATATTATTACGGCTATAAAATTAGCAATTAGTTTTCTATGATCTTGAAAAGACTTGCAGTTTCTATACACTGTAAACAGTATTTAATGATAAATGTAATCAATCCTTATAGTGATCTGCTCACAGTGGATTCGTCTCATTTATATATTTTCCATGACGTTACAGAGGCTTTTGAATGTTTCTATCAGGTTTTGAGGAGAGAAAGAAACATGTTGCCTTAATATATAATACAAAAAGAGAATATCAAAATAAAGTAAATTCAGATAATCCATGTAGGGAGGAGCTTGGCGTACAGTTGATAGTTTGTCTGGCGAAACACGCAATTTTAAAAATATTAGTTTAATAAATAATAATAATAATAATATTTTATACTATTTCACGAGAAATAAAACGTGTTTGCCCTTCCAGCTCCATCTGAAAATGTGCGATTCGTGGTTTACAGCTGGTCAATCACTTTTCAAATGATTGTAGTAAATTTCCGTGCCGACCCGTATACTAGGGAGAAGTTATTATGCGTAATATCCCATCTCTTAATGAATATAACTTTGAAACCATCTTAAAAAGAGTAGAGCCAGTATGAATGTGAATATCACATTCTACTCCCCAATAGATGATGCATATTTTTCCAAAACAACTGTTCTTGGATTAAAATTATTACTGTAAGAAATTTATTTTCTTGGCGTAAGTATGTGCATATTCTTTACACAAGTGGTAATTCTTACAGCAAAGAGTTATTATTACTGTAAAATACGGTTAAGACAGTACATTTTCTCAATCTAAAAATCTGTTTCTTTACGCGTAGTACTTATAATTGTAGAGACTTCTTGCAAAAATTACAAATATTACCATTAACTGGCTTATACATTTTCGAATTGTGTGTGCACGTTTTTCTAAATAGGGACAAATTCCTCAAGAACAGTGAAATTCATCGTTGCAGTGTGAGTAGTGGAAATCAGTTTAGGGTTCCTTATGTGTAGCACTGGACCTTCTAAAACAATGTCCTGTATAAAGATGAGGATCCGGTAAACGAAGAATACTGGCGATTTCTTTAGGAATATTTCCCATAGTGTTAATACCAATAGGGCTATTAATTAAATAGCCATGACGATAAGTTAGAGAAAAATGTTTGTAGCTAACTGTTTTAGGCCGAAGATTGTTATATTTTTTTATTAGTTCTATGCAGTTTACATCAGTCACTGCAACCATTTTGGGAACATTGTTTTTTGTTTTAGGTACACTGACTGTAATGGAATCGGATTTATATTGAAGGTCTTCCACACATATATTAACTAATTCCTCTCGTCTGCAGGCTCTATTGTATCCCATTGTCAAAATAACCTAGAATATAAGCTTTTTACAAAAGTTGATAGAATAAAGTTTACACTCACTTTCATAGCTAAGTATATTTTATAATGCGCTTCCCTTAAAAAATTATGAACGTCTTCCTCTTCTAGAATTTGAGATTTTTTTGGCTTGATAGCCTTTAGATAGCTGCTTTAGTAATGCTTGAAGTTTCATATATTTAGATATGTCCACGTTTCTATGTATATTTGAACACGATCTTAACATCGGATAAATTGACCACAGTGATGACAATTTATAATTTTTACGTAGCATTTCGAAGCACGCAAGTAAAACGTTTTCAGAAATATGAAGAATACCTTTTTCTTTGCACCATTTTTTCCAAATTTTGATACCGCTTTTCATACGGTGTATAAGACTTCTTAGGAAGCAAATTAGTAACCGCATTTTCAGCAATTTGCCGCATTTCTTCGTAAAACTTCTAGAACTCATTTTGAAATAATTTAACAATGAAATGTCAAAATAATTTGTCAAATCAATCTTTTTGAATTTTACGCCAAACTAATGCGCATGTTATCAACCGCCACAAAATTTCCCTTATACTATCAGATTTTTTTATTTTTGTTTCCATGAATAGAGAAATTTAAAAAATTTGTTGTAAAAAATAGCATAGTAAACACGTTTAATAAGACATTAAAGCACTCATTCATTAACCTTCAATTTGTACTTTCAAACGTCATTATGAAACTAGCTTTTAATAGGTATACTATTAATTTACTGTTGCGATACCGCATAACAGAATACAATATTCGAAACAAACTTCTCAACTATTCCGAAAACTCCACGTTAGACTGTAAATTATTTTAAAGTCATTCGTACCCTTGCAGATTCCATCATACGATTTAATTGAAGAATAACTCTACGGCAGATCCTTTCTCTCCTCGCGTTTAAATATTCAATATGAGTCCCTAAATATGTGCATATATCAGAGTCCTATTGCGGACAAACCCTTATGTGTTAGACCGACACTCTACGACCACCACTGCTACACCACTAGTGAAATTGTGTTAATTTCCTAATCAAATTGAATGGGGCTCCTTTTGCCGTAGAATGCATTAATTTGCGTTTATTAACGTTTAGTTCCATTTCCATTGTTATTAAACCATTACCAACTGGAACCCCGTGTACGCTCGCTTAAATGCACATCCATCCATTCTAGGGTATAAGACGGCCATTTAATACATCTTGGGGAATTACACCACCTTGCTGAATTGCTGAAAATAATACAGTGGCATAAATTAGCAGTTTATCAGATAGATTAACGACCCTAACTAGTAAATTTATATGAGATTTCGGAAAGAAAAACGAACTTGTTCTAAACTCCTTACCTTTACGTGTATTTATCAAATAATAGACCTTTTTTTTAACAAAGAAATCATTTACGCATTTCAAGTTATTGTGTCTACATTATGACGAAACGAAAAAAAAGTAAATTGTAAACGTTGCTAGCTTAATTCTTATTATATACAGACTGAGTCGGAAGGAACGCCCCAAACTCTAGAAGTTTATTCTACACGTAAAAAATAATTAAAGAAACTTGCTATCCAATTTTTTTCGGACTGAATACAAACTCTAAATTGCTTTTTTTAAATTTCTTGTTTGAAAAATGTAAAAATTATTTGTTAATCAATTATTCCCACATCTAGCTTAGAAACAAAAGTTTTAATTCCGATTTGTTATTCTTGCTCAACCTTTTATTCATTTTTACCTATCAGATTTCTTGTATTTTTCTACCCACAATTGTTGGGGCGATTACATAAATATAATAGACAATGTAGCTATTTGTAACTACATGTTTTAATGATATTTCTATTATTACATGCATATATGTATATGGAAATACGACTATTAAGTATTATGTTATTTCTGTAAATATTCTATACAAAAGGATGCTTCTATTGCTATGCGAAGGATTCCCATTGGAACAACGGGATATTTAGTTAGGGATGGATATGCCGTAACATTCAGCTCTGTGTATTTAGTAATATTTCAAATATTTAACTGTACGGAATGTAAAATTACGTGGTTCAATAATCTCAACCTGAACAGAATATTGCAACGAATATTTTGCTTGACTGGTTTTGAATCATTTTTTTTTATTTTGTATGTTATTTTTTAACGAGAATTAAGTATATTTTTCTTTTATTGGTTTGCGATAAAGTATTTTATACAATGACACGTTTGTAGTGTTCAACGTTTGGTTAAAGTCCAAAATACTTATTACAAGATTGGGATAGCATTTCTATTGTTAATAGTGGTTATGTAATGGTTATGTATGGTGTGGTTATGGGGTACCTTTTACTGCGTACTTGTAGTCAATACTAAAGATTCCAAGGAGTGTGAGCCAGCACAATCAACACACTGTTCGGATTACTTCTCCCGCACAAAATATTAATTGATTGATAGATTGAGTCCCGATTGCAGAGAAAGGTCTTGCACATCCCATAACACTGCGGTCTTGAGGCCTTTTGTATTACTCTACATTCGGTTGTTTCCTGATCATCCGAACAGATAAACCTCCATGACAAGGTTTACTAGTGTGTGCGTCAAATCCTATTCCGGTATGTCCCGCAGTGTGTCTATTGCACCGGACAGGGTGTTTCTCCGGTGGCTTAATGCGTAGCATTCAAAAATAATGTGAGAGGCTGCCTCCTCCTCTTCATTGCATAATCTACACAGAAGTTCTTCCCCGTTGACTCCTATTCTGTGTAGATGTTTCCATAGGTTGCCGTGTCCAGTAAGTAGACACGTCATCACCCTAATCTGCGTTCTGCCAAGGGACAGTATATCAAGGTTTCCTCATAATCTGTTTGCTGTGTTTCCTGATATATGGTGCCAATATTTGTGGTGTTGTATTGTATTTCGCCAGGTTTTGAAGGTCCTGTAGACAGTCCTATTAATTAGACAGTTATATTAATTAATTCGGAGCACGTGCTTCGGAAATACTTGGATTCCCATCATCATACCGAATAATCCGAACAGTGTCTTTAATATAGTCAATAGTTGTTCATTGAAGAATATTGGATACTGTTTATTTGAGAGTTTAGGATGCATAAACGTGATGTATTTCATCCTCTCGTGTTACAGTTCAGATGGTATCCGATAAATAGGTTTTCCGGGATACCTAGATGAGTAGATCGGCTTTCACGTAAGTCCGCTTCACCAAGTCGATAAAACCGAAGTGCAACAAGAACTAATGAACTAAAACTCGCAACAAAGCCGCAAACTAAACACAATACGGATCTGCTTATCCCTCAAGAAACATTCATTATATGAAATCAATGGCCCACTAGATTAGTCCGAGGTGCCGTCTTAGAACCCAATGGAGCAATTACTGGAGCGATTACGGACCTACTATGCTCCGTAGGGCAAATTACTTGATACAACTGTCCCGAGAGCGGCTCGTTAAGACGGCATTGTGTTCGGTAGAAGACGGGGCCAAGGCGGATGGATGCATGGACGGAAGTATGGCCGAAAACCGATGGTCTTTGATGCGATTCGGCCGGCCCAAGGAGAGGTCGCGGTTTGTTATATCACCATTAGCATCCCGGAGATGACGACGACGCTGCGGCGAACACGAGATCAAGCGGGTTTCCTCCATATTATCACTTGCTCGGGCGTTATTCCGCGCCACGATTTTGGCCCGCTTTTGATTTATAGTCGGTCTGAAACGAAATTAATCAAGCTCGTCAAGACGACGAGAGTGTTGATTTATTTATCGATTAACGTTCTTGCCACACATCCTGACCTTGTTAATGCCTTTTAATAACCTCTCTGCGAGAATAATGCAGAATAATTTATCCGCCAAGTGAATGCACACGACAAATTTTAATTAAAGCGCGAGGAATTAATATTGAGATTGATCTCTCTTACGTGGCCGTACGTTTTATCCTGTAAACATGAATAACTTTTGTGTGCTCAAAATCTGGAATAGGTGAAATAGGTTAATGAGAAGTTCAAATCATTAAACCCAAAATATGGAAGTATGATTAATCTGATATTAATTTATCGGTGTTCCTGTTACACAAGGTTACAGCCAAGGGTATTGGTGCTAAGGTTGATATATTAAAACTAATATATCAAAAATTAATATGATTCTTTTCCGGCATACCGATGCGAAGTTTATGAAGAGTATTTCATAAGCCCCAATTGTGATAAATAATAAATATATCTCAAATGTCAAACCAAATCGTTATTTAAAGAAATTCAGTTTTTATAACATTGTAACACAAAGAAAGCTGTTAGAACCAAAATTTAAGCATGGCATTGCTTCAAAAATGGTTCTAATATTAATATTAATGATATATTATTAAAATATTGGTAGAATAAAATGCTGAACATTATTCAACAAGATATGGAATGAACAAAAAATACCCCAAGACTGGGAAGTGGGAATATTATTACCTATGTACAAAAAAGAAGACAGCAGAGAGTGTAAAAACTATTGAGGAATTACTCTACTTGGTACTGTGCTAAAGGTATATGAAAGGATTATTGAGAAAAAGCTAAAAACGAAAACAGAAATACAACTCGAAGAGGCACATAGTGGTTTCAGGAAAGGTAGAGGAGTGCAGGATAATATATTCATGTTGAAACAGCTAATTGAGAAGAACGCAAATACAACTATATATGTGGCTTTTATAGACATTGAGAAAGCTTTTGATTGTATTCCGCGAGAGTTGGTATGGAATATCATTAGAAAAAGAGGGGTAAATAGTAAATTGAGAAATGCAATTGCTAGTATGTGTATGTATACTAGAAATTATGTGAGAATGAGGGATATGTTGTCGAAGGAATTTTTAACTAAAGATGGATTGCGACAGGGGGGGGGGTGCTTAGCCCTACACGCTTTAATATAGCCCTCGATGATATTTTAAAAGAAATCAAAAAGAAAACAAAGAAATTGCAAATAGGTTATAGAAATATGGTAGTGGAAGTAGCAGAAAACGCCTTCGCTGACGACTTGGTATTATATGCAGGAAGTGAAAAAGATTTACAAACAAATTTAAATATTTGGGAAGCAGCCTTAATAAAGAGAAATATGAAAATTAACTTCGATAAAACTAAAGTGATGACAATAGGGAAAATCCATAGTAAAATAGCAATTTAATTAGATGGAAAAGTCATAGAACAAGTAGTAACATTCAAATATTTAGGAGTAAATATACATACGGACGGAAAACAGAAATTAACAGTAGAATTGAAAGTGCGATAAAATTATGTTATGCAATGGACAACCCCTTCATAAGAAAGAAAGAAGACTAAAATAATGGTGCATAATACAATACTTAAGCCTGTATTAATATGCGGATGTGAAAGCTGGGTTTTAAACAAACAAACGAAGAGCAAATTACAGGCGCTAGAAATGAAATATTTAAGAGCGGTTGCAAGAGTAACAAGAAGAGACAGAGTAAGAAATGACGAAATAAGAAAAGAATTAAAAGCAGAACCGACTTTGAAAACGATAGAGAGACTTCAATTGAAATGGTTTGGGAATGTCACACGTATGGAGGAAACTAGACAAACAAAAATAGTATGTAAAGCAAAGTCAATACGAAAAAAAAGAGGCAGACCAAGAAAAACATGGGACACGGCAATAGGGGAGTGTTTGAGAGACAGAGGAATGTCGTGGAGTGATGCAGTGAGGAAAGCAACAAACAAGAAAGAATGGACAAAGTTCATTTATAATAAGAAATACGGAAGTAATAGATAAATATGTTCTTGACTTTTACAATTAAGGTTATCGATTCTCAATCAATACTTCTAGTACTTGAACATGTTTACTGTACTTTAAATATTGCATAAATTAAAGCACTTCAATTTATATATAAACACATTAAAATGTTAATTTAAATCAAACCAAAGGCTATGCATGTACATATTTTCTAAACGTGTATTTTATATAGCACGGCGTTATTGTTAATCATACCATCCCCGTTCGAGCGATGAAAAAGTGTGTATGCTAAATGAACACAGACCAACAGAAACACGCAACGGTTTCATGCATATTTAATTTCTGATCTCCCTGTTTAGCGCTCTCCACGGCCTCTTCTTTCCGAGTCTCTGTTGACTTTAAGTAATCTAAACATAATCAAGAGGTAATATACATTTATGGAGCACGAATGGTTCCCGACATAAAAGATTCAACTTGTCCTGATGAGCTCCAAGACACCATCCCCTACCTAATAATTTATGGAACAATTACGCAATGATTTTCTCTATTTCCTTCTTTCTTGCTGCTTTCCGAGTAATTTTCCCTTCAGGACCAACTAATTGACGTCTGTTGGTTATCACTATTTTTAGTTAATTCCAGACTTGTTTAAACTCTAAAGCCTGTTTGACACGATACTATAGATCATCTCAACCTCCGAATGAAGTACAGAGCTTATGAGAATTCGATACACGGTTGCCAAATCGTCGAATCAACTGTACATTATTACTTTCCATTATTTGGGTTTCATGCATAATACAGTAAAATATATATTTTTTCATTTAACGATCAGTGAAAAAGCCCAAATTTTATTTTGTATTACTCAACATTAACGTAATTTACATTTCGAACAGTTATTTAGGATTTGGGGTATTATACATTTTATTAAATATAAAGTAAAATATATAATCCTTTAACAAATAATAGTTTCCACTTTTGTAACAAAAATAGCTGGAACCATACAAATCCCCATATAATACCAGTAATATTTAGAAAGGAATAGCAATTACACACACATATGTCTTGTTTCAACTTTTAGTCAGTCGATGAACCAGTTTGGTCTTCAGATGATGACGAATCTGTTAAATGAATAATAAATTCTTCAATGTCATCTTGCAAATTATCAACTATTCACATTTCCTTTTCAATATTTTTTACATGTTTGATGTAATTTTGCCAATTATAAACTGTTACAGTGCTATTATGCTCTTCGAATTAATTCCTCGATATCTTTTACCTTAAATGTGGTATTATTCATTTTTATACAGTTTTCAATTTGTGCCCATACTATTCCAATGGGATTTAGGTCGCAGTGAAGGCGGCAACCAAAGAACTTCATGACCTTTTTCTTTTGCAAGTTCGTCAATCCTGCTTTTATCATACTGCAGTTTAATTTGTGACACCCATAACAGCAAGTCCCTTTTTAGCATATCGTAAGTGGTTGGTATTTGTCTCTCACGGAGCCAATCAATGATATTGCTTTTTGTCCATGCTGCCCTTGGAATTTTTTCTAATTTTCTGCAGTGATAGGAAGCATTATCAAGAACAATCACTGACTTCTGC
>JARFOC010001154.1:0-31141 GCA_031763485.1 Osmoderma eremita | reverse complement strand
GATGATGACGAATCTGTTACATGAATAATAAATTCTTCAATGTCATCTTGCAAATCATCCACTATCCACATTTCCTTATCAATATTTTTTACATGTTTGATGTAATTTTGCCAATTATCAACTGTTACAATACTATATGCTCTTCCAATTAATTCCTCCTCCTAATCTTTTACCTCAAATGTGGTATTATTCATTTTTATACAGTTTTTATCTTGTGCCCATACTATTTCAATGGGATTTAACTCGCAGTGGTAAGGTAGTAATCGAAAAACTTCACAACCTATTTCTTTTGCCAATCCTACTTTTACCATACTGCGGTTTAATTTGTGAAACGCAAAACAGCAAGTTCCTTTTAAGCATAGCGTCAGTGATTGGTGTGTGTTTCTCACGGAGCCATTCAATGATGTTGTTTTTTCTCCATGCTGCCCTTGGAATTCTTTCTAATTTTCTGCAGTGATGGGAAGCATTATCAAGAACAATCACGGTATATTTGGAAGCAATTTCTTAATGAACCAATCCTCGAATGTGTCTGAACCCACGTTATGATGAACATCAGCACTTTTTTGCAGAGAAATGTATATTTAGCACCAGGAACAAATCCGTTACCATTACCAGCATGAGCGAATGCAAAACGAGGTCCAAGCCCGGTTGGAGATTTCAAACCAGTACTTAATCCTTGAATAAATGCTTGTCGACTATTTTGAGTTGTAGTGTCTGTCCGAGTTTTATTTACTGCAAGCCCTGTATTCACCCATGATTCATCAGTGTGTATAATTATAGTTCGACCCTTACCTTAGGCCGTTTTCTCCCTACGGGCTCCATTAATGCAGACAAAACTGTAATTAAATGTATAGGTTATAAAATTTCTGAAAATCAAGAAAAATATCCATATTACCTTGTGCACGCTCGAAAAAGATGGAAGCGTTCTGAAAAGAACAACTTGTACAACTATATATAAGCAAATTAACGTGGAATTTAAGTAAAAATATTTTAAAACTACGACGATAACGATTGACAGCAGTTGACTCTAATAGACAGATATATAGGTAGTTTGCCGACGCCCACATATGTAAATTAGTTGCAACATAGCAATCGGAAGTGAAGATAGCGCTAATAACGCAACTAAATATAGGAGGAGATAAAGGTTGCTATTATATCCCATACTGTATACGGAGGTTGAGACGATCTATACGTACCAAACCGAAACATCAACACATAAAGGTAAAACTTATTTTTGATCATATTTACGTTTGTATTAGCCCTGGAAATACAGTGTAGAAATTGCGCCCCGTAATATATTTTCACTGTAAAAGGATTCGTTTATACATTTTGTGCTTTTGTTTCATCTAGGCCATTACTATGTTCTAGGTCAATCTAGGTCATTACTTTAATTAGAAAAATACGTTAATATTTCTTTTTATAATCGATAATTTTTTGATATAATAAATAGAGTGCAAAGAAGAGGGTGATTAAGTTCTGAACAGCATAAACACATTAAATTGTTAATTTGTCAATGTCATTCCTTAATTACCCAAGTAATCCATATTCTTCAATAAACACGAATTTTTTCTCATGGGAGACGGGTCCTTTTAAATATTTATGAATGGAACGCTTTGTTATACGTTATTTGCCCTTCCCAGCTAATGTAATATTAAAATAATAATTAGATACCAGATAGCTTCATTAATTGTAGATGTGTCTTGGTAGAAGTAGTACTGAATTATTTGATTTGATGTGCGATACACATATATGGTTTGGAGTGTTACAAATTATTACAATTATTTTTCACATACATAGTAAAAAATCTAAATAATAAGGCACTAAACACGAAGTCTAAAGTGTTTTCTATAAATTGTATTATAAACGATAATGAAAAGATCCTGTCAGTGGATGGTTCTTTAAAACATTCGGTTATTCGACTTGATAATGGGAATCCACGTATTTCCGAAACACGTGTCGTCCCGAATTAATTAATACTTTGTGCGGGAGGAGTAATCCGAACAGTGTGCTTATTGTGCTGCCCCACAGTCCTTGCAATCTTTACTGAAACGTTGTATTGTGAACCAGACTACACTAGCATATAACTAAGTTAGTTTATAGTGGAGAAAAATTGTAAAATCTTCAAAACCGTAGGCTCTAAGTAAAAAAAAAGTAAATTCGATACACTTTTCCATACTTCCAGAGATAGCAACAGCGTCGCTACTAAAAATCAACCAACCTCCTGTATACGAAAAATAAATAGACCCCGAATTCCTTCGCTTATCCATTTCCTCGTCCTTTACATCCCGAAATATGATAAATTACGCGGAATTTTTCTTTCATTTGTATTCAAACTGTTGAATAAATCCTCTTAAGTAGTTCTGAATAAATTACACCTTATAAAAAGTACAGTTGTTGCAGTAAAAGTAATTTAACATCCTTTCGCGTAAGCTTCTGAAACTTTTAATGGTTTTTGTATCACAGGAAAAGAAACTTTGCCCTTTACATCAGGTTCTACTTGTTTCTCGGTGTACTATCATTTTTATTTATTCAATTTGAGTTAGCCCAGGAGGGCGTAAGATCTTTATGGGATTTTTATCGGGCCGACAGTAAACCGGAATTTTTACTGTAGGTGTTGAAGTTTTAGATTGTTTTGTAACTTTTATCTATTTTTAAATGTGAAAATATAAAAAATAAATAAAATATTAAAAAAAATAAAAGAAATAGTAAATAAATTATTTTTAATTTCTTTCTTAATTTTTTGCTAGTTTATTTTATTTGTTTTTGGATTTTCTTATTTGCATATTTTTGTTTTTTATTCATTCTTATAATTATTACCTTTTTTGAATATCTTATATCAGACTCACTCACTCAGAGCGAGAAATTGTATTACTCCAGTCGCAACATTTAGGAAATTTAAGGCATATGATAAGGATATAAAGAATGCTATCAAAGCAAAAGCAGAGAACATACAAGGTATCCTTAATGGCACATTGTTTCTGTAAGACAGCTTTATTAAAATTTATGTATAAAAATTTTATGGGACGACGAAACTAAATTAATAAGCTGCGTGCATTAGAACGAATAAGCCATAAAAATGTTAATACTATAGTTCTTGCGAGAACATAGCGAATGCGCATAAATTTAAGCCGACATTCATTTAGCATACGACCTCGGAAATTGCAATAAACCATCCATCAGCGTAAAATGCATTTATGTAATGTTAAAATTTCATATGTTGGCACTCTCCGCGACAAATAAGAATTTCGCATAATTTATCTCTGCATCGTATCGCCCCAGCTGCAAATTCTCCGACGGAAGGATTAATATTTATAAGCTATATCCCGGGCTAACGGTTAATCTCTTCCTTTCCTTGCTCCCCTATCGTTGCAGATGAAATGCATTTATGGCAACTTTAAAGAGCACTTGTCCCGTATAGGATGAGATGTTTTAAAAGTTAATGCGAGACGAATACTTAACAGACGTTAGTTTTTTGATACGCTTTAAATAACTAAAGTGCAAGTAAAGAACAACTTTGAACTCGCTAGTAAAAATGTAGCTACATATACTACGAGGGATATCCGTTTACTAAGGTACGTTTGCGCGACACACCGCCTACGTTGCTCCGATCAGGTTGAAACTTGCACGCATTTTAGATGTGCATATGTACTGCATAGGTGCCTATTGTGATTGCCCCCAACGTGTGCCGTGACAGCCGCACAATGTCAGTTCCGATTGAGACATACTCCAAGTTTGAAGTGCGAGCGGTCATTCGTGCTTTGCATGCAAATAACGAAACACCCAAGTTCAAGAGGAAGTACGGTAGTATTTTACAAATTTGGATCGCACCTTTTAGAAAGAGGGTAAGTGCCTTTACATTAGCGGCGATTATGTTGAAAAGTAGGTAATAGTTCACGTTTTTATACTTAGTGTATGTTTGATTTCTATGAATAAAGTAGTCTGCCTGTAATTCACAAATATACCTTAATGACCGGAGATACCTCGTATTTGCAATTTGAAATTTTTTTACCTTTATTACATATCTATTTCACTTTACTAAGGCTTTGTCTTGCTTAATTCGCTTATTTTACAAGAAGTACCAATCAATTTGACTGCAACGTATGGCTATTAATTAATAGCCACAACTTCAAAGTTTCATATCAAATATTACATCAATACAATATTTCTTTTTGGAAAATTTGGCGCAAGTAGACCAAACTTCGAGGTTTGTCATCAGCTGATTCGCTTCGAAAAAGGTATCTAGTGCCCCGACAATGACCGTTAGCTTCAATCTAAACCAAATAATAAAATTTAAAACAGGTTTAATATTTGTAATGAATGTACGAGCCCTAACACTCTAACTATTTATTAGAACATCTAGTTAAATTAATAGTAATAATATAATAATATATTCGATCAAATATTTCAACTAATTTTTTTAAAAGTTTTCTGGGCCGATGTAATACCATTTTGTGCAATGTTTTAAACCATTTCCGGAAAATGAAAGCCTTAGATTTTCATCGTAGATTTTTTTTATATTAATTTTGTAAAATTATAATGACAACTAAATGCTGGAACAAGCGATATTTACACGAATGGGAACAAGCTAGAAGCCGTAATGTCGCCTTCAGCCTTAACAACTCCCTGAACCCTAGCGGGCATAGTATTAACCAGACCTTTGCAAGGTTCACGTGCAAAACTATCCTAAATTTCACGCAGCTTGGCTGGCAGCTTAGAAATATTTCGCTGAGGGTTGTCTCTTTAATGTTGTTTGATTTTATGCCACAGAGTTTCTATGGGATTAAGATCCCGTGGAAGAAGATGGATGTGACAAAACGTTGATATTATGATCCCCAAACCATTTTAGTGGATTTTGCTGTATGCAGTGATGCACCGTCCAGCTGAAATACAGAGTTTCCATTTGGGTATAATTTCCTAAGACTTTCTTGATATTTTAGAGCATTTACAGAATCTTCTAGGAACTTTATAGTCACCAATCCTGTTGCCGGCATACAATCATAATGCCGTTTGGAAACTTTACTGTTCTTTTAAGGCAGTCCTTAAATTCTTCCTTCTTATCCCGAATCATACGTTTCCGATAGTCTCCTACACAAACATTTGATTGGTCATTAAAAATAATTTTACCCATATTCAGTCCACGAGACATTGCCTAGGTATAGCGAGTTTTCTTTTGATTTTCAGTTAATAATGTTTTTATTTAGTCTATTAGCAAAACAAAAACACATTTATGGATGAGTAAAATTTTGCAGACTAAAGTAATATCAACAATAACTATCTCTTCTTCCTGACTTGCATATTTTCATCAAACATTTGAAATTCCGTTGAGAAACTACCTTGGGTGTCCCTGAAATTTTACCACGAAGGCTTGTACTTCCAGTTTCGCCATATTTTTTTTTTATTATATTAAAAATTGTCTTCCCAATATCTTCAATTCTTCTTTTATGCTATTGTTGAATAATTAATTGGCATACTTTTTCATTTGTGGGCTTGCCACAACCCAATTTCGTAATTATATTTATAAAAATTACACTGAAACTGTCGTAAGAAAACCCGCTGATAATCTCTGAGCAACAATAAGCTAACAAAACATGACTTGTTTTTATTTCAACGCCCAAACGGTGCGGATATAGCTTATCTGGATAAATAATATAAAATGCGGCAATACTTGTTCCAACATTTAGTTGTCACCATATTTGGACACCAAATTATAAAATAATAGCAATAAAAAGAAAAGGAACTAATTGTCTTAATTTTTTCTCAAAATAACATCAAACATGTTATATGATTGCTGTCTCAAAATTAAGAAAAAGTCTTCGGTTAATATATGTTCGTAAACCGGCTTATTACACGAAATACAACTGCTTGTTGCAACATATAGTTGTTAGGGGTTGTATAAAGAGAAATGGACCACGGATAAATCATCCCTTTATCCCAAAAACTAAGACAATTTGCATTTGAACGTAAAAAGCGGGGGACAAGTTTTTCCGTCTTACGTTAATTGGAAACGACACTAATCTGAACTCATCTCCTTCCTTACACTAATTCTTTTTCTTCAATTACTTTGCCGTTTGCTTAGTTCCCGCTAGTGCGAGAAGGAATTATTTCACGCTGCGTCAGTTCCACAAATTCATAATAAAGTTAATTATAATTTTCTTTGTTACTTCTGGGCACTGCGCGACTTAATATAAGCGACCTGTTTCTAAGCCGCAAACTTTATCCATAATATTTTGAATAATTGAATATTTAATTAACAAGTGTACAAAATACTCTAATAATGTAATTTGTAAATGCTATGTATGCCTTGGTGTTTTAATTAAAATGAATTATTTAATTATTTAGCTGGCGCGAAATTTTTCTCGACCCATCAACGGTGGTTATCACTAGGTGTTTCTGAAATTTCATTTTTGTAAAATGTTCCTTGTACGCTCTACAGTAATTTATGTGAGCATGTCTTACTACAAAACTAAGATTTCAATCTTCAAATACATTACTTCAAATTTGTTGTTTAATATCGACCGCAGCTGCTATTTATTCCTGTAAAACAGCTTTACCTAGAGCAGGCCTTAGAAAGAATAAAAATCTATACGTACTTTAAGTACTATAACTTATGTACTCATTGTTAGAAGAATAAAGAAAGCAAACGAGGAGAAAGAAGGTAACGAGAAACTGCGGTTTTAAAGCAAAAGGAATAAAACATTGCCCGTCTGCGAAATAGGTGTTTTTTAGTTTTAATTTTTAGTTTGCTCAATGAGGAGACTAAATGTCAATGAACGAGAAAATTGAATGGAAGACAATGTCGTTACAAATTAAATTTTGAAATTAGTCAAGAAGGAATTTAATAATCATGTCAGATTTATCACAAAGCGAAAATAAAAATAATTACCTATGTACCTGCTAACGATGTATAAGAATTTTTAAAGTTATTTGTCTTCTTGTGCTTGCAATTGCATTCCTTTTCAATTATTTTCGGCAAGAGTACACATGCGCCTTAAATTAATTAAATGGGCAATATCCCATTTTTTTGGCAGATATATTTTATTCTAGACATTAAGAACTATATTCATATATAGTAAACTATCTGCTTAGGAACTCTTAAGACTTCGATTTCCTTTGCCTATTGTTAGTGCCGTTAATTTTGCATCGCTCTTCTGTAATAAAGTAATTCGTTCCTGGCGATCTTCCAGACCTATATTTCTCGGGTTTTTTAAAGGATCATCCATATATTCCATTCAGGATTCGTGTTCAGCCCATTTCGTTTACACCTACGTGCGTATCTCTGAAGTGTTTTCCTTTTAAATATTATATTCCATCCCTTTCAAGTGTTTTTTTCTTTTTGAATAATCTAATACTTTCCTACAATATTCATACAGACATTTGATCAATTACTCTATGACACGTTTCCATCAAATAATATTTTAAACTGTTAGGAGGGTTTTCGGGATTGATCTGTGTCTTGTTGAGATAAATATAGAAATGAATAAAAAATACAAATAAAATCCTATACTGAAATCGAAAGTAAGTGGCTTCCACAGGCGATTGAGTAGGTTCATGCGGTTACGACTACTTGACGTATTAAGCACGTTAGAGACGAAAATCTTCATCATATTTTTCTTTTCATAAACGTTATAGTAACTTGATTATTTTCTATTCTTATATTTATCTTAACATGGCACGGTTCAATCTTGAAAGCCCTCAAACAGAGATTCTGGCTGCGGAAGCTTTCGACAACACTTAATATTCTAAATTGCTGCACAAAATCTTTTGAATATTTTTTAAATTCCTATTGAAGGGCCAAAGTTAACTCGTAGAGTCGAAGGATTTTGTGAAATCAGTGTATACATGAAGCGAAGAAGATGCGTTGGATTAACCAACATTTTGTGAATTCAACCAAAAGTTAAGTTTAAATATAGTCAAACGATTTTTTTTTTTGGTTAAATTAAATAAACTCCTTTGGCTGACAAAATTTGGTTTATGTAAAAATATTACACTTATAAACACACTGATAAACACACGGTTCGGATTACTCCTCCCGCACAACGTATTAATTAATTCGGGACGAGACGTGTTTCGGGAATATGTGGATTCCCATTATCTAGTCGAATAACCGAATGAGCCCTAAAATAGCTTAAACTAGAAACATGTCGTCCTTTATCTTCTCCCTTCATTCCCTCTATCTATCCCTAACATATGTACATCCTTCTCCTACACCCCCAGACGCAAAATTCTTAGAAGGACCACCCGAGTGTTCTCAAGTGCCCTTTGTTACTCCAATAAATCCATTAATACGGAAAATGACAAGGGCGCTCCCGATTAAGAAGGTTTTTATTGTTTTTAATATAAATGGATTCATAAGCATCTAGCTCGCTCGTCGATGTTACCGATTTTATTAGTTTTAAATTATCTATATTTATATTATGTCCGGTTTTTACCATATGTTTCGCAATGCCAGATATATCTGCTTTCCCATGTCGGTAGTGCAATATATGTTCTTTATACCTCGTTTCGATAGACCTCTTTGTCTATCCAATGTAGACTTTCTCACAATCTCCACATGCAATTATATAAATTCCATTTCCGGTTTGTCCTTAGGATTTCCCAAAAGGTTGGACGATTTATAACCGATTTTCATATTTTCGTCTTTTACGACCCTGCTAAATCCTTTCGTTACTTTTTGAAAAGGTAATATTAAAAATTAATTTTTGTCACGGGGTTCTATCGGAGTAAGCGTTGTGGAGTTTCTTAGGTGTTGTCTATATTGGACCTTCTTAAGGGCCCGATCAACATCTACAAAGAAGTAACCATTGTGTTTTGCAATGTTTTTAATATATTTTAATTCTTTTTCGAATCTGTTTTGACTTAACGGAAATTTTATTAATCTATTTACTAGGAAATTAATGGCGGACATCTGATGTTGTTGACAGTGGTTTGAATCTGCCATTATGAATCTATCTGTGTTGGTTTCTGTTCTGTATATATGTATTTTTACTGTTATTCTTAATAACTAAACTATCCAAGAAAGGTAGACGATTGTTCATCTCTTTTTCCGCTGTGAATTTAATCGAATCAAATCGCGAGTTTAATTTTGTTAGGAATTTTTTCACAGTATATTCTGTGGTATCAAATATCGCAAGTATATCATCTACGTATCTCGGCTAAATTCTCGGAAAATAATCTCCGTCCTTTTTCAATTTGGTTTCAAGCTCACTCATAAACAGATTGGCAATAAACGGCGACAACGGATTTCCCATGGCCGTACCCTCCAACTGTTCATAGAATTTGTCTTCGATTTGAAAACGGTTTTGTCACATGCATAACTTCGTTAATCTGATGTATATCTTCGACTTCGTTTAATTTCAGGTATTTTCTTAAGAACTCTATAGTTTCAGGGAGGGGTACGCTCAGAAACAGTGAACAAACACCAAACGTTACAAGAATCTCCCCTTCATTAATTGCTATGTTATTCACTTCATTAACAAATTCCAGCGAATTTTCTATTGCCAAACTTTTTACCTTAGGTGGGAGATTTTTGAAATCGCCATTTGGACAAACTGTACGTGGGCGAATCTATACTTGACACGATAGGTCTCGTAGTTTTACCCGGTTTATGAATTTCAGGTAAACAATACATTTTCGGAATTGTAAGGTTAAAACTGTTGAGTTTTCCTTTTAAATTCGCCCCTATTAATCTTGGACACTCTGATTGTGTCTTTAACTTGTGCTTTTTTAATTCTTTGTATGGTCCTGTCGATATCATTGCGTTGACTCGCTCATAATACTCTGATTTTTCCATAATGACTATCCTATTCCCTTTATCTGCTTTTAGATTAAAACAATCCCTTTTTCCCAAACCTTAGCTTACCTTAGCTTACAGTAATTTTGGCGCTCATTCGGTTGTTCGACTTGATAATAGGAATCCATGTATTCCCGAAACACGTCTCGTCTCGAATTAATTAATACTTTGTGCGGGGAGAGTAATCCTAACAGTGTGTTTATTGTGCTGCCCCACAGTCCTTGCAATCTTTACTCACATATCTTCTGAAAGCTTTCAACGCTCGAGAATCAATGTGCATGTTAAGTTAAAGAATACTTATTAACAAATTAATTATTGTGTCAAAAGAATGTGTCACAAACTATGAGGGCAAATATTATGGCCCAAAACATGAAGAAATGTCTTAATGATCGCGGATCCCGAAATGGATCGTTTAGGAGATATCAAACAGTTCGCGTTTACACCACTATTTTAATATGTACGAACAAACAAGGTAATTTATGAACAACAACAAACAACAAAGGCAAGACGTCAGATGAGGTATTCAAAGTGCACTCCCTCCATTTTACGCCACGTCAAACACTCATACATATCTTATCATCCCCAATAGAAGTGTATAAATATGTTGAGTAAAAGCAACTTCAGTGTTGTAGACAAAAGAATGTACACATAGGCGTTATCTATTGAGTGTTTTATATGTAAATTAACATTTTGTTTAGACTAGACTTTTGTACAATGCACATGCTAAAATAATAGGCATAGAATTTATCATAAACAAATTAAGTAAAGGAAGAAGATTTTTTAAAGGATTCTAGCAAGTACCTATACACATTTGTGGTAGTTTATAGTAACTATACTATAAAATTGTTATAATTGGAATATTATTCATCAAAGATAATGGAAGAACCGTCGAAGCAGAGCAACCTTTTTGGTTCGTCAGTATTCTCTGCTTTATGAATTTAAATTTAGCTTTCGTTGCAGAATTTAACCCCATTTTTTATGTTCGCCCAACGAAACTAATATCGTATTTTGCTGTGAATACAATTTACGATTTGGACACCGTGATATACGATTTAAAACACTTTCAGTAGGGTACAATTTCTGCATGAAATAAATTCCCCGGCACTTATATTGATTTATAGTAGTTTCCGATTCTGCTCTGGAATCGTAATTGTGGCGGTTGTAAAACGTACTCTTAAATTAGGGAAGCGTTAACTGTTGGATCGTTAATTCGTCCAAATTTAACCGTACGCATATACATACATATACTGTGTGCTCGATAGGTGTATAGTCGTCCAACTATGTCGATATTAGATGTATTTGTTGGATAATGATGTTTCAAACCGATCTCCGATTCGAAAAAAAGCAATACCATAATCGATTCACAAATTCTGTTTTAACTTTTGAATATCCTTGCTACGCAGTTCATCCATATTACGCGCTCTCCTTTCAGGAAATTCATAAATACGAGGAATGTCCGGTTACTAAGGTACATTTGTGAATTACAGACAGACTACTTTATTTATAGAAATCATTAAATAAAAGCGTGAACTGTTAGCGACTTTTCAACATAATCGCCGACAATGTTAAGGCACCTATTCCAGCGAGGCGCAAGCTTCTGTAAACCCTCTTCGTAAAAGGTGCGATCCCAATTTGTAAAATACTGGCGTACTTCCTCTTGAACTTGAATGATAATCAAAAGCAGCCAGGTCATTAAACATGTTTTGCAAGTACTCCCGTACAATAGCAGCTCTACGAACCCAGTACCCTCAAAAAGTGAACGTTTGAGCAGGTCTCTTAGCCGACACTGCAATTGGACCATTTTCTATTAGAGGGGATTTAAATGCACAACGATAGTTAGTTCTTTAATTTAGCGGCCGTAAGAAAGAACAGGATGTGATTTCATCAGGGTGAATGCCTTTTCCTGATGAAATCACATCCCATTCATTCTCATGGATGCTAAATTTTAAAGCGACGGTACCGTACATTTACTTTAAATATCTTTGTGCATTTTAATCCCCTCCAATAAAAAAAATGGTCCAATTACAATGTCGGCTAAGAGACCTGCTCAAACATTGCCTTTTTGATGGTACTGGGTTCGTACGGCGTAATTCGTATATGATATACCCATTACTCTTGAACCAATATTGCGCAAATAATTGAACTCCTCGGTAATTTTTAACGACATCGTTACTACATGTTATAACTGCCTCACAAAATGCGACCATTTCGCTGTTATCATTAGGAAATATTGCGTTTCATTTTCTTATTCCATACGAACGATACTTATTTTTTTATTGACTCTGCATACCGTATCATCAGACACATCAATTAATTGGGCAATTTTTCTGCTGGACATGTGTGGCTGCTCCTTAACTGCTGCAAAAATCAAAGTATGCCCTAATTTTGTGGTGACATTCTGTTCTTTGTTTACTGGGATATAAGCGTCCACGGCTCTCAAAATTTTTAATTATGTGACGCACTGGTTTATATGCAATACAATTCAGCAAGATATCTGCCGTATTCTACCTGATGTAATTCGCTACTAAGGAAAGACTTTGGACAGTGCACACAGGAAGCTCCCTCCTTTGTATTTATGAACACTGCTCATCAAAAATGACTGTTTATAAGTGAACGTACCTCGCACACGGTATATGGAATTGGCTGATGTAGGCCCGCGTACATTGTCAATGCTGAATCATATATTCCTAACAGAACTATCAAACGTTCATTACGCGAACTGCCATATAAACAGGCTACTGTTAATTAATTTTGTGTTGTGAGGTTTGATCGCTTTAATAATATTTCTCATTACTGATATGATTTATCCCCACAGAGCAAGCGACTATATACATGCATAGAATTATATTACGTCATCATGTGCTTGTTGCCATTTTCAGTGTCCTTTGGACATGCCGCAACACTGCAGACATTATATACATATCATGTTTTACCAACGCAAAATATTAGAATTCCTTGTTTATTTGGATACAACCACTTTTGCTTAGAATAATTTATAACAAAATTGCACATTCCTAATCTGGATAACGTTAGAGGGTTGAATATAAACCTCAAATATCACATGTATATCAAATACACAATTACTTTGCATTTAATTTCCTCGCATAAACCAAGAAATTACTCTATCAGTAACCGAATTTGTGTGCATTTGATATGTTTTTCTAGGGAGCGTTCCATCTCATGTACCCGTCGGTACCGTTTTCTGTTGTCATTCATGTACGACGAAGGGTTCCTCATTTAGTTCTTTGCCGAAGGCGGTCTAGGGAAATTAGATTTACTCCCCCCGAACTCAAAACAGATTTATATTGCATGTTGTGGGAATAGCCATCCAAGATATAAAGTTACGGTGCAAGAAATAAAAAGAAGGTTCTGTTAACCTTTTGCAAACATAGCATGCTGTACATTTCGGTTATGTTTTTCTTCTTCGCGTACAAATGTATATATAAAGAATTAATAATATAGGTTAAGTATAAACCTCAATGTGTAAGATTCAGTTTTTAGTATCTACATATGAAGAAGAATAAAGTGAAAGTTAAAGTTCCACTAGTTCTACACAATATAAAAGTTCAAATATTTTTACGAAATACTAAGAGTATTTAAATAAGATGGCTGGCGGAGCTTGAGTAAATATTGATCTCTATATTTATTACTTGGAAAGATGAATATAATTTTTTCTTTCATCCTAGCTTCATCAGGTCCTACAAATATTTATTTATACTTTTATTTACACTTTCCTCTCCAATAATTCAATTCGATCCAACACAGAAAAGAAATTCTACCAACCAGTATGATTTGCACACCAACATTTGTCCCTCTTTTTGTTTTATATGGTTAGAAAACACTCAAATTTAACCAGATATTTGAATTACCAGGACACATATATCAGATAAGCAAATAAGTTCATGGGGCTTTTGATGGTAAAATATAAATATTTATTGAGAAACAATAATACACTATTATTCATCGAACTAATTACCATCACACTCGATGACCTTTTGCCAATGTGACACCAATCTTTGTATGCCGCTATTGCGGAACTCTATGCATATCGAATCAAAAAATTGATGGACAGCATTTATTGCATCAACGCGAGTTTTGAACTCTCTATGCTTCATACAGCTGTCAAGAGACTGGAAAGGTGGTAATCACTTGGCGAAAGGTCAGGAGCATATGGAGGGTGTGGTAACGTTTTCCAGCCAAGTTCATAATTTTTTCCCAGGTCACTCTTGCGGTATACGGCCTGGCGTTATCCTGTAAGAACACTGCTTTCTTTCGACTCGCCAAAGAAGGCTGTTTGTGGATGAGTGCTGGTTGTACTCACTCAGGCTGTTCACAATAGAAGTTAGCGCTGATGGTTTGACCCCTTATCAAAAACTCATATTGGACAATTCCTGTGTTTGTCCACCAAACATACAATAATATCTTGTTTGGCTGAACGGAAGCTTTGGAAATGTGAGGTACCGAATCAGTAGGCGATAACCAATGATACGTAAGCTTAGAATTTGAGTATCCACTTTTCATCACAGGTTAACAACCGATAAAGAATTAGTTCTTTACCGTCGCGTGAAATGCTTACCGAACAAATGGTAAGACGACTTAATTTGTTATCATTTGACAACTCATATAGTACCCATTTCATTAACTTCCAACTTTTTCCTAGCTGATGAAAGTTCAACCGAATTTTGTCATCACTCACATTGAACCTTTCTGCAAGCTCTAGCCGCGTTGTTACTGGAATTCTCCTCCGCAAACCTGTTGGATGTCCTTCTTGTTAATGATCTTCGGTCACCCAGAGCGTGCTTCATCGGTCAAACTGAGATCTCCCGAAGAATTTTTTTTTGAATCGCTTCTATGCAGTTCGATCACTTACGGCATCAACTCCGAATGCAGTTCATATTTTTGGCGCCGCTACTGCAGCTTTGGTACCAAGATTGTACTCATAGAGTAAACAACCCCGAATTAAAGTTTTCTTCGTTGCCATTTTCAATTATTTAAAACTAGAAATTAAACAAAAAGAACCCGAAATGTGTATGTATCCGATAAATGAAGTCTGAGGTAACATCAGTGTTGGTTGTATCCACTCGATCATCCATAACGAGCTCGGTTTCAGCAAGATTTTGGCTCGTTGGGTACCGCGCCTTCTTTCAGAGCAATAAAAAAACCTTCGCTTTGACATCCCCCAACTGCATTTCACTGGTTATCAGACTAAGGGGTACCGTATTCTTAGTCGCATTGTGACCTGTGGCGAGTATTGGATTCATTATTACAGACCAAAGAGTAAGCAGGCAAGTAAAGAATGGCGAAAAAAGCCGCCCCAGCGAATGCCAAAGTGCGGTTGTGAGCGAGGAAACTTCTCGCGACGCTATTCTGGGATTCAGACGGCGTTCTCCTGTTGGATTTCCTTCATTATTAGGGAACAGTTAATGCTGCTTATTACTGCTCTCTAGAAGACCAAGTGAAAGTCGCAAAGCGGAGCAAAAGACGAGGACAACATTTGCGGAACGTCATTTTGCTTCACGACAATGCCCAGCGCCATACGGCAAACCAAACACCCTTAAAATTGGCGGAAATGTTCTGGGAAACCCTTTAACACCCACCATGCAATCCCGACCTATCGCCGTGTGATTTCCACATGTTTGAACCACTGAAAGAGGCTTGTGAAGGACTTCGTTTCAACGATAATGGCAGAGTGGAAGCGTTCTTGCGCCGGTGATGGTATTACGAAACTGACAACTCGGTGGGAAAATTTTATAAACATAAGGGGAGACTATATAGAAAAATAAAGCGTTTTTGTTAATTTTGTTAATCGATAAATCTAAAACCAACACAATTCTCGCTTAAATTTGAACGCACCTTGTATATTCACACGAATTAGGTCCATTTTGATATTTCGCTTGACAGTGAAATATTCACGTCTAACTTTACATGCGAATAAAAGCTACGCTCATCCCAACACTACTTCATTGTGTCTGTAAAACGACCTGGCGAAAATAGGCTTAAAATCAACGCATACCTGCGAATCATAAAAAATATGGTTCCAACATTAATAACGAAAGCAGCTGCCACAACATATTCGCCCTCATGCATCAGTCACTAGATACAGCATTAGTCGCTCTCTTCAAAGTCGAGCCTAACATTTATTCGAGATGGAACTTAAATTCAAATTTTATGCTAATATACGACCGGCGTGACCATGTGAAATACGAGAGAAAATGTTATATTTCATATGCCAATATTTTGAATAGAGCACGAAGCGTCAATGTATTGTGAATTTAGGCACAAGCTCTTCTATATATCTTCTCCTTGGTTTTTCTCTATCCCCCGGAAAAATGAAGTCCCTTTTCATATCCTGCTCTCGTAACTATTTTTACATGCGTTCACATATGTATACTAGCATACACAGTATCAGCCTAAAGAAATTTATTCCTGCTACCCCAGTTCCCTCTTTACATTTTGTATTTTCTTTTTTTAAATCGTTAAAGTGTATATACTTAGATGAAGTGGGAATAATATTTTATTCCCATTCGCTATTTAACGGAGACAAACTCGACGCTTTCAGCAATTCAATTTGTTTTCTTTACCCTTTCGAGCAAATCACCGTCGCTTAAGCCCGAAACAGCCGGAAAATATTTGTACGGAGTTAAGAATGTTGACGTTTAGTCTAAATGTGTTTTCAAAGTCCTCTTAAGGCGGACGGAAGAAAAAAGAAACACTTAAACTTTTATTATTTCAGTCGGCTCCTTATCCCCATGAAAGTAAACCTCTGCCATTATACACAATTTGGCTGGAATAATTCTTGAGGCGGCGTGGCTTGCACACCGATTGCTGCCAGCCCCATTTTCGGAAAGCTAAACACACGATTGCGTATTGGTCTCACGTACGACCTTGTCGTAACGTATCTTCGCAGGTGTTATTTATATAGTACACCTAATTTAATTAGATTCTCCGGGAAACTGTTCATGTTACGGGCACGAACATGTTTTCAGATGTAATTGTTTAGGTGTGCAATGCAATTTACATTATTTTAACCCATTTTCAAATGTGATGCAATTTTTTTTACTGCAAATATTAAGCTTTGATTGAATACTACTCCTCTTGCTTTTTACATCTCTTTTTATTTTAGGTATGGCAATGTTTATTACTTGAAGTTACTTGTTTGGCTGTGCCGGATAAAGGGCCATCCAGAGACGATACACCCTGTTTCATTAAATGCCACACCGACCTGTTTTGAATGAGCGGACACTTTCCCAACTGCTGCTGCATATTCTGCTAAGTGCTCAGCCGAGGACATATGTATGTGGTCGTTGTTAAGAAATGTATACTTGCCACGACCATCACCTCAACCAACGCTTATCTACAGCTCTAGTACAATTTCTTGAACCAAAAGCCAGCATTAGGCACAGTGAAAAACATACTCCATGTATTTAAAGGCATGCTCAACTTTTACCATTTGAGTATAAATTTTTTTTTTATTCTTTAAGGAGACTTAAGACCCTGTTATGCTTTCGAAGGCCATTTAGTTTTGATGGATCTCCTGAGATGAGATGCACAAATATCTTTCCATCTCTAAGGTGGTCTCTTTGCATCTTAGAACACCATGTACACATGTACCTACATATAAATGAAGTATGTCTTTTGACCGAAGCAATAAGTATTCCGAGATTTCCAGGTAACAATGATTTGGGTAAACTGTTTTAAGTAAAGTCAAAGACACGGGTGAGATTTATACTATTCAAATTAATGTAACACACGCGATTGAAGTTTTTGGTGATACAATCATTCACTTTCTCTTTTGAGGGCTGTTTAAGTTTGATCGTTTCCCTGCGACGTACATCTCAACTGTCTTCCATCTTTTAGGTACTTCCTCGCCCTGGTGGTGTTCCATCTTTATCTTTATGGGCCGGTCTATCCTGATTCATGGTTCCTACAGTGATTCACAAACTTACGAAAATTTGGCCTTGCCTCAAATTGCCCGACATCATTACCACAATAACATAAGCGATACCCGCGATGCGAACTCGGGGCCAAGAGCGTAGTGGGTGGGTAGCTAAACGATTACGTCACTCTGTTAATATTTACATTCTTATAAAAGCAAAAAAGACAGTATTCTTTAACGTTGCCGTGGTATTTACTAATTTGCTTTTGGCCCTCGGGTCTACCACCATTGTTTTCACCAGCAATTTATGAAGAGTGTAGGATGCATATATTCTAATCAATAAGAGAGATACCTATATAGAAAGCAAACCCACGTTCCACGTTGATTCCGACTCTTGAATGGTCTTTAACTCTTTCAGGGCGTGTACCGTACAGGTACGTTTTGAAAAACAGTACCGTTAAAGGACGATTGCCGTACATGTTCTCTTGTAAATACTCTCTACATATCCGAGCGCCGAACACGAAATATAGTTTTTATGTTCTCACAAGCCTACTTACGTACATGTACGATTTGATTATTCTGTTAGTAAACCGCGTACCTGAAGTGTATGACGTAAGAGCAACTGTAAGAGCAAACTAGTGACGTATCGGTACGTTTCAGGTTTCTAGGCAAGTGTCGTACAAGTACGGCCTAGATATTATTATTTTTTCCGTAGTTTCTTTTGTGCATGGTTGAAAACAAACATCTATTTTGTTCTGATTTTTATTGTAAAACGTTCAAATACAGATTCAGTGGTCAACATGTGAACGAATTTCTTATCACACCATAGAATGGCTAACATATTATCAGGCTGACTCACATTCTCTTTTTATATGATTAAAAAGTGGCATTCCCTTTCCCTTAGGTTTGCCTGTGCCACAAGCTCCTGTACCTTTGTGCAGTAATTGCGCGAAAAGGTGTGGACTGCTGTACCAATTGTCAATATATATTATGATTTTGATTATAGTACTTAATTAGGGTGTCAACTATTTGAGCAGCTTTTCCTAATTCAACCATTTCATCATCCGGATCTGTTGTTGCGTCAGTTTAATAATAAAATCAAAAATATAACCAGACGTCACATAACAAATTTCAAAAGTTTAATTCCAAAACGTCTGCGTCTGGAAGGGATATACTGCTTGAAAGCAAGTCTTCCCTTCCATAGAAAAAGGTTTTTATCTATTCAGAGGTCTTGGAATGTACGAAACAAGTTTCCAAAACCTTAATTTCAATGTTTCAACAACAAAACGAATCTGTTTCAAAGGGTCAACATTATCGGCACTTGAACAATGGAAACTAGAAAGCAATTTCAAAAAACGATCTCTACGAAAAACCGTTCTAAAACATGGAGTGACAATTGCAGAGTTCGTTGACCAATAATCTTTCAAGGACTGCTTTTTGACGAGCCCCATCAAGATACATATTGCCAGAAAACAGTGCATTTCTTACACATTTGTGTCGGTCCATCTTTTAGTACGATTTTCTTTCATTTGATTGGCATATAAAATTGTTTCTGTTATAATCTTATTCAACAGCTCCTAGTTAAAATAAAGGAAGAAAAACTGGGATTGAAGAGCATTTTCATTGAGGGCACTTTCATTGACTCCAGAATTGTTTATGTTGAAGTCAAATGTTTTCGGAGAAAAATTTTCCTGAAATTTCCAATGAAATTCCGGACTGGCAATGCGTTTTCGCCTTTTCGGTAAATGTTCCGATGAGTGGTTGTTATCATCGTCGTGTACAAATTCAGTTTCTGATTATGAAGAAGGATAGTGTTTACTTTCACTAGGTAAGTATTAATCGGAGTCAATCTCTTCGTTTTCCTCAGTCATAACTTTTTCAGCTTCTAACAATAATTTATGTTGCAGCAACTTCCGACTGCAACAAGTCATATTTATTTAAAAAAATTACAATATTCACTACTGCTATAACGGCTAATTTTAGTAAAAAAGTTGCAATACTATACAAGAACATTGCCTCATGTGCACTGAATCAACTGACAAGTTAGAACACGATAACAGGGAAATACGCAGATCATTTGTTGGACCGTCGGCTTTTGATAAGCCATGTGCCGTACGGATACGTTATACGCGTGCCGTACAGGTACGTACTCCTAACTCTGTCCTGCACGCTAGAATTATCTGGCTCGAGCCCGTCCCGAAAGGGTTAAAATAAAGCAAGTAATAAGGAGATCTTTAACTGTAACAAATAGTCCAAATCAAATTCAACAAGTGCAACTAATTCTCCAAATCAAACGTAACCGACACATTTAATTAAATAAATCCCAGCTAAAAGGAAGATGCACTGGGTCGGACTAATTCGTAGCAGACTGATACGTTCGGCGCTGGATTCTGCCACGCGCACGTATAATGAACAGTTCCGAACGCCTTCCACACATGGGCACACGAAACGGATGTAAGCGAATAATGGCAGAACAAGACGTAAGAAAGGCTTTCAGCGCCGGTTAAGTGGGGAGGCGTCAGTAGAATCGATTAAGCTGAAATGTTTTTCACTTTGAAGTTCGATACGCTTTGAGCAAGGCGGTTGCAATTAAATGCTCCATACTAAGATCTCTTTGGCACGGAATCGACCTCGAGCACCGACCGTCTTCCTTCTATTCCCCGGTAGCGGTGGTATTGCTTTTACAATCCGCAAGACAATCAGGAGGGCGGACAATGTTGCACGCTATACAAAGTCAAAGGGAAACTATAATTGCGTTAGTAGTAACGTAATTAATAAATCCTGCGAAATACGTACATATGTTCGAGGCTCTAATGTTCTCTAACAAGAGCAATGACACAGCATTTAAAGAGTGAATGGTTATCAATATATCACATCTTGAATACATTTTCCTTTTATTTGCAAAAATATAAATATTTTGAATATGATGAAGAAAGAACAGGGGGAAAGAACAACATTGAAGAAATGCATGAGACGGCGATATGGAACAGGAATTTGAAGAAATCGAAGACGAGGAAGGGGATGTAAGAGGAACACACAAATTTTATAAAAAGAGACAAGGAAACGAAGTAAACAGTGTCCATCCAAGTAGGTAGGAACAAGGGAAGAAAGTATAACTCTTCATTTACCTGAAACCACGAGAGGAGCCTTTTATGCAAATGCCATCCTCATTACATTATCAACATCAAAATCTTTCACTAACCTTTCAAAACAATAAAACTACGTAAGAATTATGTAACTTCGAGGGTGGAAAAGTACAAAATTTGCCACCTCCAGGAGCAGTGGGAAGATATAATTATAAAATCAGATATTTTTGCAAACAATGCCGGAAATTTCTGAAGCATATAATTCTTAGCGTTATGGCTTTGTGATGGGCATGATAGCGATAACATCATAACAACTTTACTGTAACTTTATCAAAAGGAGATACATTCTGAACGAGTTTGTTCATGTTAACGTGCGATAACATATTCCCAGCGCCCTACGTGCCCGCATGTCCGCTACCATGTGTCATTTTTGCAAGAGATTCTTTTTGCGGGAACCGTCTGACATATAGCGCCAAAAACACCCCAGCTTCTAGTTTTGTGTATTGAATCCCCCATTTTTTGTGTTTCATACGTTACGCCATAGCTAAGCCGTTCTTGGAATAACAACATACTTATGTCCATGTACTGTACGAGCTAGGTGAAGTGTACTACATTACCGACGCTATTGTGATGGTGCCTGTGACTAGTGTCTGGACCGATGATGTTCCTCTGGATGGGATATATCGTAATGGATGCAAGTGATTGCGACGATTTGCAATGAGACTGGCGACACATCAGCTATGAAAGTCGGTTTCGCAAGGACGCCTGGTGGTCAGAAATTCGAGTTCATCTTTAATGCTTCTTATTTTCTTATTTTCATATTCATATTAGTTTAACACCTACACATCCTTGTCTGGTAACATGTCACACAACGTTTTGTGGGTTTTTTTGTTGTTGTCGGATGTACCACAGCTAGGAAATTTCGCTGAGGACTTCAGCGGTACTGGTTTCCTTCCACGAACCTCTCTTTGTTTTGGGAATTGCTCTATCGTTTGTGCAGCAAATCAAATTGAAAATTGAGGCGGCATTTGCGTCCTCCTAGTTTCTTTTTGTAAAGTGTATCCATAGAGATAAGTCACGTCGAAGACACACCTAAATATTTTTTTAGACGACTTCTTGCTGATGTGCAACAATCAAGATAATTATCGGGTACATCAACTCCTCCCCTGCTGGAACTATAATCTAAAACCACTTTCGGCTTTTGCACCATGAATCCTCCTCTCCCTTTTGCTAATTATGTAGTGGCGTCGTGAATTGTACTCATCATTACAATACCTTTTTTTATCTCTCCATTTCATTATAGTCTATTTCCTACGGTATACTGCTATACGTTCTCATTTTTGTAACTTTTTAGATTTAACGATCATTGTTCCAATACAGTCATTTCTTTTTTTATTAGTTTATCAGTAAGGTCGGAATTTGTATGGATAATTATGTAGGTATAAACAATAACCCTAATTCACTACTAGATATCGGTTCATCTGAGTAAATGGAGTTCCCATACTGCGTATTGGAGCCAGTATATAGCATAAAATTATATATGTACATAATCAATTAGGCAAAATGCATATCCATTCATAAATTTTTCTCTCAAGTAATCCAAGATAGATTGGATCTTAAATTAACTCTTGCTTTTCTATAAAATAAAAAAATTTGAACAGCAAATGATTGATGTAGCTTTTCCGACTTAATATGCGAAAGAATAGTGTTTCGATGCTTTCTTGTTTTGTGAAGCATAATTTGCACTCCGGCTTTAGGCAGATGCCCTGAGCAATGGGAAAACGATAGAAATGTTCTGATTTCATTCCCATCAATTGGTATGCATCTCTTTTGCTCTCGATTGGTATTTCACATTTCCTTTATTTTATTGTCTCTCAAATACTGATCAGCGTAACCAATCATTTCAATTACGATTTTATTTATAAGTTTGTCAGTAGAAAACGTTCAAAAAGTTGAATATCATTATCTGTGTGCAAATTAGGAAACCTTATACCCGAATCAGCTACGAAAGTAAAAGCTGGACGTGGGATTACTGAAGTAGTCCATGGTGGACCTTATAACTAAATAGGAGGATCATCATCTTCATTGCTAGAACTAACAGTATTATCCTCTCCATCTATACTGTTTTCGGTAATATCCTCTTGGCCCGAACTTCAAAATACTTCGCTATCGCTTTTGTTGTCTTTATCTATTGTTGTCCATCTTTCTGGCATAATCTTAATACAAAATAATAATTAAATATAAATAGAATAGGTTAAGTATAAAATACCTTACGGTTGTTACAAAATGTATAGAAGCAACGCCGCGACAGTCATTCTGCAGTAATGCTCGCGCATCAAATAACAGGCGTTCACTAAACTAATATATACTTGTGCCGACCATATAAATACTGTGTATAGGTAATACGCAAGTTAATGTACACGACATAGGCATAAAGTCTTACTTTGAATATATGTATCCGTCACGAGCACTCTATAACACATACATATATTGATGAGGATAATATCCACTTAAAAGGTTAATGAAAGCTTTGGCATTGATTATATTGCATAGTAGTCTTTGTGTTTCTCTTAGTCTCACTTCCATGTTTTCCCACGTACTGAGGCAATCTCACGTATAAAACCGATGATCCGTTTTGCACTAGCACTTCGGCTTTCTTATTGCCTACAACTCCTGAGTGTCCAGGCGCCCACAATAAAGTAGCATTATTCCGCAAGTATATTCTGTTCGTGTGTGAATCTCTAAGTCCATTGCAATACACATACTCTTATTTCTATAAGGCCCCTTATTGTTTCTGCCTAATATAGGATACACCTCAGTGGTGTATTTTGCTAGTGGGATGATGGTTTTCGTATCTTCCATCTCACCATATGTTCCAGCTCCAGACCGTCTGCCTGACACGTCTGCAAGCCAGGTCGCTTTCCCCAGCTTACCGCTGAATGTTGGATCTTTGCAACTTTCCCGACCCGTGATCCGATATCTATTAGAAAGATATTTACGAAGCATGTGTTCTGATTTCAATGCCAATAGGTTCCTCCCATTGCTGCTCGCGGATTTTTGTAATCAGAAATACCCATTCTTGCCTCCCTCACTGTAAACACATGAAGTGGTGCAAGAAAAGATTCTATTGCCACTGTCGGAGCTGTCCGCATTGCTTCTGTTATTCTCAAGCACCCAAATCTCTTGCTAAGTTTAGTTATAGCAGTTTTCGTTGGTCCTTTGTCCACCATACCAAGGATGCATAAGTCACCAAGATATTTAATGCGACATAATACAATCCAATAATAAGATAAACACGAACTGTATAATAATTTTAGAGTGTCATAGATGATGCTACAATATCACAGCAAGTTGAGATTCATTCTCAACAGTCGACATTTGTTTACATTCTACTTTTAAACTGTAACTATTGATAATATGAAACTGTAAGAAATGTAAGAAATGTTCCAGAGAATGTCGATTAAATACTACTACATTTATAGATGTAAGAATGAAGTTTGAGACATGATTCCATCTAAACTACCGCCAGATTACAATTTATCCTTTGTGTTTTACATTAAACCGGTGTGTTTTATATATGTTCCTTCTCCGGCTTAATAACAACATTACTTGGTAATTACAAATCCTTTTTATTATCATTTAAAGTGGTGTGTTGTTGTTGCTGCTAAAGTGGATATTCAAATAACACATTAAATAGGTAACCCGTGTTCTCACATCAAAGGCATACGCCACTGTTTTCTACAACGCACGCATTACTACTTTAACCATGAATCATAAAGAGAGCTATTTTCCTTGCAGTTGTGGCGCAATATACTCAACAACAAAACGAGTTGATGTTTTGGAAAATGTCGTTAAAAACTTTTCGACTTCATAACGTACAGAGTATGGGAACGACAGAAGCGCGACAAGCGGGAATTTCACGAATTTAGTAAGAAGTTCCGGTGACGCTTGCATACAAGGGGCCTTCCCCCTTGACAAGTTGCGAACTTCAAACAGTGCATGCTAAACGCACGCGTTCCGGTTTCAGTCACCGTCGCCGCCAACGTGGCAACAACCTCGGCGAAATAATAAAACAACTAAGCGAACTGCTGTTCTGGCAGCATAATTTGGTGAAGGAAACAACCGCTTTCGCTGCAAACGGCAGCCGCGAGTCGTTCTCTCGCCCGTCCACCGATCAAGGATCGTCGGAAGAGGTTCAGAAAGACGCTCCTTTTTCATTCGCTCGACGTCTGTAGCTGGAAACTACAGTAAATTGCACGGAATGCTTATCTTAACGAAACAATCCCCGCGCAAACAAACAAGATTGGAAATGGAATAGGAAGTAAGAGAAAAGGCGAAAAAAGCAGAAGAGAATATATAAGAGGGAGCAAGAAAGAGCGCGGATGGATTGTGATTGTGTTGCACACATTCACATACAGAGCGTTGCGACCGGGGACACAAAGCACGCTTATATATAAGAAATTCTCGTCGTAAAGATAAAACAAGACAAAGATCTTAGTTTGGCGTCAGTTCTACCCTTTACGGCAGGGACGTTTCGCCTGGCTGGAATATATTTATTATACGAATTTGCTCGTTTCGGTGATAGTTATCTAAAAAGGTTTTTTTCAGGGCGCTTTTAATGTAATTCAATTAGAATAAAAGCAACCTATTTTCATACTACTACTTAGGAGGTATTTACCAAAACTAACACCTATGTATGACAACACGCATGGTGAATATTTTTGAGTATATCAGGGATCATTTTTGTCTAAATCGAAAAAAAATAGGTGTGCATGTGGCTTATATGTTGAAAATCAACACTTTTTCGTTAAATCGCTGAAACACGTCAAGTTTTGACCGAACTTCTGGGGCACAAATTATCTTACTATATTCAATACCACAGCCGTACGGGCATTCCTAAGACAAGTCTAGAGGTTCCAAAGAATTGGAAATTTTAATTTTCACGAAGTAATTATCACACATGTTTTGGTAATAAGTAGGTATAGAGTCCCCCGGGGGGTGATGTACATACCGTGCGCTTTTGTAGGGCCAGTGAGTGCCTTTCCATATATAGACGGCGCTTTTGATAACACTCCACATGAGGCTGTCAAGAAAGCATTAATTAAGCGAGGGATAGGCGGAGCGACCTGCAAATGGTTGTCTCAACTGCTTTCTACCAGGTCAGTGGAAATGGAAGTGGGAAACAAAACCATTTCGATTAGCACGACCGGAGGATGTCCACAAGGGACAAGTTATCTCTTCACTTATATGGTGCTTGACAGTAGGTGAACTCCTACACGCTTTCACTGATCTGGGCATATCCTGCCAAGGGTATGCTGATGACAGAGTCATATACGTAAGAGAATACCCTCTGTGACATAGTACAAAGGAGACTTAGTATTACGATAGGATGGTGTGAATCAGTGGGACTTAACATCAACCCCACTAAGACTACCTTAGTAGCATTTAAAACAAAAAGAAAACCCAATCCTAAGACCATAAATAGATGAGCAAGACATAGATTGGAAGATGGAGGTGAACTACCAAGGCCTTATCATAGACAACAAACTTCTGGGGAATAAGCACGAGCTTGAAGTAACCAACAAGGCAGAAAGGGTCGTAATGGTATTTAGAAACTCTGCAGATAATAACTGAGGATGCACCCCAAAGATACTGTTTTGGATGTATACCGCAATTGTGAGACCAATAATCACATATGGGGCAGTATCTCTCCAAAGTGCAAAGACTAGCATGTGTATGTATAACTGGGATAATGAGAACTGACCCAACCGCAGTTATGAGGTGGTCCTAAATCTCACTCGTCTCCACGTTTTGCTGGAGAGCATAACCAAAAGGACTACACGCAGAATGACTGGGAAGGGAATGGTTGGGCAGAGGCCTCAGCCTCCTAAAAGTAACCAAACCTGGGATATGCCCCGGGACGATATGCCAAAAAAGTCAAGCTTTGTGAAAGAATTTACCACAAAGCTTAACTGCAAAAGCAAATGGGTTAGTGGCACCATCTTGAAACTGAAAATAAGAGCCATCATATGGTACACGGATGGCTCCAAAACAACAGAGGGAACTGGAATAGGGATATATGGACCTAGAACCACATTTTTTTGAAGCTTGGGCCTGTACCCGAGTGTCTTCCAGGCAGAAACATACGCCATTTAAAGATGCGTAGAGTTCAACATTGATATGAACTATCAAAAGCAAGAGATTATCATAATGTCTGATTTTCAAACAGCCATCAGGGCGCTGAGCTCAAATATAATTAGATCCAAGGTGGTTTGGGAATGTCTAGGAAAACTAAACGAGCTGGGCAAAAATAACAAGGTAACCCTTCTGTGGGTTCCGGGACACACAGGACTGGAAGGAAACGAAATAACAGACATCATCGCTAGGAAAGAGGTTAGAATACCACTCGTAGAGCTTGAATCCTTTTTCGGCATAAGTAACAGTACAATAGTGGAGAAACTTAAAATTGAAGAACAGCAGAGAAAATCCAAATACTTGAAGAATCTCCAAGGAATGATGCAAGCTAAAACTCTTCTGGGAACCCATAATCGGAAGAGATTTGTGGAATGCATCAACCTAAGTAAGAATAACGTTCGCATACTGACAGGGATCCTAACAGGCCACTGTAAACTGAAAGGACATCTGAGTAGGCTTTGGATAGCAGAAGAAGCCGATTTTAGATTTTGTGGAGAATATGATGAAGCATCCATCCACCTACTCTCAAATTGCGCAGCACCGTGCAACTCAAGGGCCCTGCACCTGGGAACAAGTGAAATTGAAGAGGGAGAGTTACCTAACCTGAGGCCTTCTGATATTCTGCATTTTTCAAAAGGAATCGGATTGAACGGCCAGCTGTAGATACAGCCAGAATATGGGACACAATAGATCTTTTAGGTCGCAGTGTATTGTCACCCTTAGTCTACATACATACACGTAGAGAGTCTGCAGATGAAGTCAAAAATTTTAACACTAGAATATTAGATTTTATTGTATGAATCTCTTAGCCCTTCCATTTAGGACATCGTAAGGTTCCTCATTCTCAGCTTGAACCTAAAGTTTTCTTAGTTGCCATAACGTTTTTGGTCCAACGTGCACAACATTTTCGAGGAAGGAATCGGTTGAATTCTAACAAATTATGTAGTTTTAGGAGATAGAGCTACAAGCTATATTGCTCTTGTGCCCTTTACCGCTTCAATAAAGAGTATACTCATTGAGAATTGAAGCATATACAAAATTGAATTAAAATAAAATTGTAGTTTAATTAAAACATTGTATTACACCAAACATATTTTGATGGATAATAGAAAACTTTTGATCTATACTAGAAACTTAAGTAGATCAGATTGAAGCTAACCTTGCCAAAGTTATTTCAGAAAATGAAATGTGAAAAATCTTACTCGGCAAGGTTTTGTAAAGATCAGTTGGAAATAGCAAAGTTTCGTGTTAAAAATTTCTAGTTTACTGGCTAACCTGCCTACAATAATAGCGTTGACGAAAAGAAACGATGTTGTGAAACCTGTCGTCTGACATTGAATGTTGGGTATATTAATTCCTAGTTTATTACACCAGATACACAGCGAAATTTAAAACTGCGTATGTTAACATACTTCTTATTGCCTATTGCAGTTAGGGTTTCATGTTTTAGATGATAATTAAACATTTTGTTTTCGCTGCATACGTACAGGGTGACGCATTAGTCAGGCAAAGATCGATATATCCGTTATCATATAAAATATGATAACTTATTTAACATTTTAAAGTTATTTTCATATATATATGACGCTCTATATCACCTGGGTGAACCAAACATGCGTTTTCATAAATGGAGCTCCCTATATATTATTTCAGGTTTAGATTAAGCTCATACCTCACACCCCCAATTTACAAATTCATTGAATTATGCAGCGTGTTTCAGAGGTGATGGTCAATTTTATATGCAAGTCGCTGTGAGTTTGGGGTCTTGTATATTGCAAATGACGCGGTCTGAAATGTTTGTTTTACAACCATAGATTTTTGATATTTACCCACTTTTATAGCAAAGTGACATTTTTTCAAAATTGTCAATACTAAATACAGGGGCGAGTCAAAACTCAAATACATTAATTTCTCAATTATTTTAAATAGAACAGCCTGTATTTTATATCATAAAAAGAAAGAATAGTTTATTTACTTTAATTTTTATTAAGCACTCTTTATACCTAAAGTCATTAACTTCTAAGATATTTTATAGTATTTTTAAAAAGGTGGCATTTTTTAAAGTTATTTTAATATAACAAGTTATAGTCATGGAAAAATTAAATGTATAAAAGTGGACCAATATAAAAAATCTATGTGTGTAACAGAGTAACTTCATACTGTGTTGTTTGCAGTATACAAGACCATGATTTGCATATAAAATTGACCATACCTTCTGAAACACGCTGTATAATTAAATGAAATTGTATACGGGGGGTGTGCGGCATGAGCTTAATCTAAATCCGAAATAATATACAGGCTGTTCCATTTAAGGAAACGTATGTTTGGTTCACACTGGTGAAGTGAAACAGCCTGCATATATGAAAATAATTTTATAATGTTAAGTTTAAAACTGTCTACAATTTCCATAAATAACTTTTTTTGATATTTTATATGATAGCGGATATAACGAGCTTTGCCACACTAATGCGTCACTCTGTATACTTTCTGCTTGTTAATTTGTATTTTTTTACTACACCTACAAACCCACAAGCACAAAGATCGATTTGATATGCAATTACGGAAATGATGTAATGTTTCTTCATTTCTACGAAATTGTTTTCCATCTGATCATTAAAATGAAGGTGATTTACTACAGACACATTTTTATATGATTTTGTTAGAAAATCAAACAAACATACCGCAAACCAGTAAGAGCTATCATCACCCAAAATTTGGATGTACGTTGGTCATCTTATTAATTTAGCAACATGTGCCCAACTGCAGGACTGTACGGCTTGCATATAACACATTCCAAAACTTTGCAAACCACAGGAGTTAAAATGGGTACAAATTAATTATGAATTTCCAATGCTGTTAATTATAAAACTGTCATAAAATCGGTGATGTGGTGATTTAAGTATAGTACACATGTCAGAGTTCTAAAGTTAAAGATAAATATATCCGAATTATATAATAATGTTTAGAAATACACGCAAAATACCCGAAAATATTACTACGGAACATAATTTTGTTTTTCTCGTTTCTCTTTACTCGCGTTCCACATAAATTACCCTTAAAAGTCTTAAAAGCTGAACCATGCAAATTAAATTAACCGCAATAGACGTATCTTTTAGCAGGTGATAACGGCGCGTCGGTGTTAAAAAGTATTACGGTTCCGAAAACGCCTGCGCTATTACGAAAATTGCCGGAAAGCAGAACAAAACCATTCCGACCGAGCATCAGCCACGGTTCCTACGCGAACCGATTCATAAAATATGCAAAACTTCGCTTACGATAAATATGAGGAAGGCGCTCTCTTGCAACGCACTAAGGCATCCCAGGAAACACACAACCATAACGATAATCGATACGACGATCAATATGTAGGGGCCTATGTACACAATCTGGATCTGCAGCACTTCTATCCACTCTTGGAATCCGGGCTCGAAACGTATCCAGAGGCAGAGGGCGAATATCGCGGTCGCTATCATCTGAAACAAAAAGACACCATACAGTTTACAATGCCAGGTAAGAAATACATAACGAGAATACGGGATGGTCCCCAATTCAAATAGCATGATCGTTTTGTTCCTTTATTAGTGCTACATTATCCAGATAAGAACATACAGTTCTCTACAGTCACCATAAATTAGAGATCGGACACTGAGTACTCCTCAGAAAATCAATGCTGATACTTCACTGCTGTTGTGAGCGAAGACCATGCACGACATTATTAATTCAATGCTATACTATTGTTTTAAATATGCTAAATGCTACGCAAAAATTTTGAGGTGGAATAACAAACTATCTTTCTACAGAAATGGATTGAGGAGAAAGAAAGTAGGCAAGGAAATCTTTCAATTTAAAAAGAATAAGTATCCTCCTACCAAAATCTAGCTTTCAATTGACCTTCCTGGAAGAATAAATAAATAATAATAAGGAATAATCAGCTATATCACAAGATCACTGAAACTAATCGATTATACTTCCGAATCACGAGACGTATTTTGCGAAACACTACAAGAGCGTTAGCACGACTGGTGTTTTAAGAATATACGATGAAGTTAATATTAAGATTATTGTCGTTTGCTCGAGTGGTATTCATTACGATAAACATATGATAATAAATTATATATAGGGCTGAAGATGTGTGTAAGGACTATCAGGGTAGTCGGTCTGTTTGAATTAAGCAAAACTCATTTATTCATTAAG
>JARFOC010001152.1:0-31952 GCA_031763485.1 Osmoderma eremita | reverse complement strand
GGTCCGCTCATCAACACTCCGTATCGTAAGCCAAACGTTAGCACATGTCAATGAGGAAAAACCAGAGACATCTAACGCGACATCTAACGGGGAGTAAACTGCTTGTTGGAGCAAAGTTTATAGGAACAGCCTTATTCAGCCGAGTAAATAGCTTAGCACCTTTTTTTATGGACAAGTGTGAGTGCGGCTATTTTTCAGGTGTCAGGAAATGTTGATGATCTAAGATATAAATTAAAGAGAGAAATAAAGAGCCAACTATTCGGCGTCAGCTCCACCTGCTATGCTTCGGCCTCTGTAATGTAAGTAATGCTAATCAAAGGATAGTTAGAGTACGATATAAGATACGAATTAAAAATATAATCCATTCGGAGCCGTGGAGACAACAACGGCAGGGTCAAAAGTAGCATGGAATAAGATAATAGGGCGAATAATAAACAAGATAAATTAAATCGTAAGTTAGAACGAAGAAAAAATTATGATGAAAGACAAGAAGCAGTAGCAAGAATTTATACAACTTTAAGCGACGCAGAAGAAGCGATACACATAAGACAAGACTACAATAGGATTCTCGACGTTTCAAGGGGAATTTAGTACTTAAACGCTATAACAATGCATTGTTTTTAAAATATTATTATTTTACCGAAGTAGTTTTTATTGATTTTTTATTTGAGTTTATGCTACCGTAAATACTTTAGAATGGTGGCCAAAACCGACTCAAACTTATGGCTATATAAGAAATTCATTCATGTAATATATTAATAATTAGCTCGTAATTGTGTGCGTTAATACGAAGATGAGCAGGTTTAGAAATGAGGTGTATATCGCTGAATCCTATCTAAAAATATTATACTTCTGTTCATAATACAATCCAAATAATCCAAACTAAAATATTTAAACGATTCTGCTACTAATTCTCTTTACTACGACTTATTATTGTATATTTCTCAAAAATTAACTTCATGAAACTCAGTAAAATAATGAAGTAGCGAAGTGAAAATTGTTTTCTTCTTCAGCAAAGAATTCCGCGAGAAACCTTAACGTAATTAAGTAAAACTTACATAAATACAACAGTAGTTCATTCTGCGCTTCTATAAAATCTACCTTCTTAGAATCCAGGGAATTTAAGACTTTCAACACGTATTCCTCTTCATCCTTTCCGTGACCACAATCGTTTCGAACCGTAACTTTGTAATTTCGATCATCGTAACTGTCCAATTCGAATATCGAAATACACCGGTATCCGTAGAGCTTCATCAGTAATCCTTTAGCCTGTTTTAGCGTTAATCTTGGCCGAATGCTTTCCCCGGGCTTCAGAAGCTCAGCGCTAGTCATTCTTAGAGCGAATCTTTTTTACACCTTATCTCTCGTTTTCGTTCAACGTTGATAGACGGAAATTACGCATTGAACCTGTATATAATTGTATACACGAGCACTGTACTGAAGTGGATGGCAAATGTTCATTAACTAAGGAATGGGTGCGCAGACTCAAACTTAAATTGATTAATTGGATGAATACCGCCATAAAGCAAAGATTGTTGACAGTGCAATGAATGGATTTAACTTAATCTTTTACTATATCCAATTAAATGTGTACTGCTATTGTGTACTTGTAATCTTCACGCTCCATTTGTTCAAAATGTGTACAATATATACAACATAATAATATACACACATATATATACAATATATGTACAATCTCTTAATTACATTGATAACATAATTTGTAGATAGTATGTATATACATACATATATCTAACCTTAAATATGACTAATAATTCATCCTATCACAGATAATGATAATGGAAACATGTAAATAACGGGCATAAGACGTAAAATGTTTTTATTTTTCAATCAGCACATAAGACAATAAGGCGTAAGTAAAGAGTTTGCAATAATTGCCATGTGTTCATCAAAAAATTCACTGGGTATTCCATTAAAAAATAAAATAAAAGTAACATTACTCCACTGCTTAGAAATGAATCTCTCTGTGTATTCTAAGGAATTTTTAATGAATGAAAAATGCTATCAAGACGGAGCTTTGCAAATAGTAGGTTCCAATCCGACGGCTTTTTTTGTGTTGTATGATGTAATCAATGCAATAATAATAATTTTAAAATTCAACCCCCGATTTAAATAATAAAAATGCCCGATTCCCATATACTTTTGCTTGCTGAAATCAATTATGTTTTCAGAATTTCTCTATCACCTTTAGTTTTTATGTTCCAGAATATTCGCTTGTCCACATAAAATATGCATGCATAGATATGTAGCATAAGGGAACATGTCCTGACGTTATTTCAGTTGCCTGCTAGAGCTCGGAACTGATCAAGCAGCATGCAATGGTTAATGTTTGAACATGTCTTGACGTGTTAAGACCTGCATTTCTCATTCCTAGATAGCATCTCTTATTGACATTTAAATATCAAAAGCGCTCTTTCACACCTCTCCTTAAAAAATACTATGAGCCGTATTTCAAGTGTAAAGTAGGTGATGAATACAAAAGCTGGGCTCCCCATATTTGCTGTGTTACGTGTGTCAGACTTCTTACAGCGCACAGTGGCGAAATTTTCCGATTTCGTGGGCAAAATACATGTTTTGCTTTATAAACGTATATTTTGAAATTTTTGTGATGAAAAGGCATTAAAAGGGCACAAATGACGTAATAAATGCTATATATAATATTTATATGCATGATTACATACAGTATCTATTAAAGAAATAATAGCAGAACGGAAACCCATGATTATTATTGAATGTAGTTAGTAAATTTTATTTTTAAATAATCAGAACAGAAGCTATAAATTTATTTTATTTACAGCTGTTATGTTCATATCTTCATTTTCATACTGTACTTCAGCTTACAGTTGCTCCTCAATCAACACTTCTTCATTTTGGGTATCACTATGAGCTATTATAAAATTATGTAGAACACAAGCTGCAGCAGTAATTTTATTTCCTAGCTCAAAATCTTGAACGTTTAAATATTTTAATCTTCTAAATTTACCTTTTAATGGGCCAAAAGCTCCTTCAATAACAGATCGGCATACACTTAAGGGTTGCCTACATGATATGGGGCACCCATCAATAGCACCCACAATTCCTGGAAATCTTACAATGCGCAGGTGCTCGAAACATCAACAAAAACTGAATAAATTCATATTGAATAAAATTCCCTTAAATCCATTAATTACTTGTGCATTCCTTATACATGAAAATCTATCTGCCCAAATAATATATTGAGGCATTACATGTACCAAGATAGATACAATTTCTTTCAATGCTTGATGACCAGAGCTTCTTGACACAGAAAATCTGTCTCCCACAGCACGATACCTTTCGGGAGTAGCAAGTATCCACAAAGTGAACAGAATTTTCTTTTCTAATCTTACATGCACATTATGGCTGTATTGAATATTATTTCCAATAACTTTCGCTAGTACCTGCAAAAATGTTTAAATAAAAAATTAACTGGCATCTCAATGTTGGTCTTTACCTGAAAAGCAGTTCGTGACATCTTCAAATGTTGGTAAAATTCATTGTAATAAAAGTCGGTTTAATACATTTAACCAACCTAATTCTTTAAACTTACGCGATATATGATGAAACTTACGATTACCAAAATAGTGAAGACAATTACTTTGTGTTGTCTCCACTCGCTGTTTGTCATAGTAATCTAAATAAGTGATGTGAACAGGTGCATTCTAAGCAACATTTGATAATACTAGGGAATTGGAAAGAATAGCTTTAATGTGTATGTTCACATAGCTTCTATGTGAGTATAACATTTTAAATTTTAAGTAAGATTTTTGAATAATTTTGTTAATGTAACTGTTATAATGAAAATTGTCGATAATAAGACCTAAACTGGGAATCTCCGAGACTGTTGGAATTACAGTTCCTCAAATATGCTACTTATATCGCAATTTCTATCCTTCCCAATCTGTAAAAACTTTGATTTGGCAGGATGAACAAATAGATTGCCTCTACTACAATAACTGCTAACCCGATCTAGACCATCATTAAGCATCAAGCAATCATAACCCCGCCCCCCTTATCAAATGAGCAGTATAGTTTAGTACTATCTACGTACATTTGCACTTTACAATAATTTACCTCAACATGCAACATGCATGTATACACACAGGTAAGTGATGGAACAATCATAGATGTAACATCCATTACATCAGGCAGATAACACGCAAACAAAGACACAGACTGATCAGAAAAACCGATAAAGTGGAGTGTGCAAGCAAAATTTTGTGATTAATATAGGTAATTAACTTTATCATTAGTATTATATAAATAAAAGATCCGATTAAAGGGTATATTATTTTAGTCGTTTTTAAATGCATAGAAATTAATGTTTTTGTAATGTCTGAATGTTATCTGGCCTCTTTGATTTATAAAATATATCGGAACGGCAAAACACAACAACATAATCAGACGTATTACAGGGAATAACGCCAAAATCACTTACCAGGGAAGCGTCAAATATCACCATATCAGATAAAAACCAAAATAATTTTTAGTAAGTACGGCCACAAGATTATAAACATAAACAAGTTTGACTGAATAGCCAGGGCATTATCTATATTTCCGTTTGAAATCTTTTAATTGAAAAGAATTTTGTTCTCTATTTAATGTTTACAGAGAGTTGTTTAATGACCAATACTTGTTGCTTAATTTTAGAGTCTTTATCGTATTAGGACTTAATTTTCTCAATTACTTACTTCAATTCAGTGTTCCTTATTTATATATTTATTCTTTAAACATACATTTAAAAAAATATATTACATTTGTTAATAATAGCATCGTGTGATGAACAAATAAAAATTAAGCAATTTCATCCCAGGACGTAAGACGCAGATATAATGTGTTTATTTTTGTAGTTTAATGTGACAAACAAGTCGCGCAAATGTATTATCAGCACAAGAACTGCAAAATTTCACACATAACACGCCAACATACTAAAAAGTGTTCTGCTAGACTAATTATCTATATTAGACGTTAAACAGAATATCTCGTGTCCCTTTATGTAGGTATAATTTTTTTAAAGCACCTAATTTAGTCAAATTCCCATATTGTCAATATTTGCAACGTGCGTTACCAAAATCCGGACAAATTTCATTTTAAATTTCCCGCCATATTGCTCGTGTGCCAGAGGTCACTGTTGGTATCCGAGAAAGCCTGATGCTTCCAGCAAACATTCGTAACTTCAAACTGGCACCGATTGTGAAACCAAGAACTGCAGCAACGGAAATAATTCGATTCTCCAGGTACATCAAATCAACTCTTTATGACGTTGTAACAAAATATTCATTCAGAACAGTCCTGCGAAGGTTCCAGTATGCGGGTGAAGAAGAGTCACTGGAAAGAACTGACGATAAGGACCTCAGTAGACATTAAAAGTGATGAATTTGGGGGACCCAAACCAATTATTGTGGCCCTTAGGCATCTTCCAATGCCATGTAAAATGATTTTTGTAGTATTTGATTTTTCGTCAATAAAATTTTGTTTAGGGAAATTAGAAACATCGAAAGTGCCAAAATGATTAACCGATAAGACGCCATTAAAGGATCATGGTCTCTTGTTGGCATCAGCATACTAAGCAAAAGTAATGAAGGAGGTGAAGCATTAAAGACGCACTCGAGTTCCTCCTACCAAAATTCCGAAAAAGTGAGCAATTTCTTTTACGCTACTGCATTATCGACGCTATTGCGGTCGTCAAATTGGTGCAAGTTTTGACTGGTATCTCCTAGATGGCGCCAAGTCGTAATTTGGAAGGAGGCAAATTCCAAACCCACTGTCATCGCTGATGCGTCGCAGACTTTATTGCGAACCGTCAGAATGCTGTTATGGGTTATGACATGGCGCCATCTAGGAGACACTAGTCAAAACGCACACCAACTTGACGATCGCAATAGCGACGATAATGCAGTAGCGTAAAAGAAATTGTTCACTTTTTTCCGAATTTTGGCCTCCTGTATACCTACTTATAGGAAACAGTAATCAATTTTTTTTTGGGGGAAGAAAAATGAAACAACCTTCAAAAGATATCTGCGCTCCTAGCACGCAGATTGTTAGACTTTTCCGGCTAAGAAACTGGCTAAAGACGTACAAGATTCTCTTTTCTTCAAAGAGAAAAGGTCGAAAGGTATTGCTAAGGCGTGTTTTTCTTAGATTTTCCCTCATTACGTAGACTACTTGCCAGTTACCAGTGGAAGGCAACATTCCTTTGTATGTTTGCGTAACCCATTCAGGCAGATGAAAAGGCTGTGCTCTGCAGTATCCGCAGTAGCAACATCTTCTTCACTTTTAAGCGGTGTAGATAGGCATTGGGACATCCATGACCATCGGACAGTATTTGTTCCAGGTGGTAATCTATCTCCGCAGATTCATAAGGACATAGGACGTCCGTTATTAGGCACTTAGTCAATGCAGGGTGCCAACGCCCCCATCCAATTCTCTACGATTTATTTCATCGCTATCTCTTTGCTTCGTAGAGACAGTCCTATATCCCTACGCATTATCTGAGTGCTTGTGATTCGAGTATCCTCGTTTCCATAGTAATCCCCTGATGACATTTTCCGAATTAATCAAAACTGTCTTAACTGAATCGTTCCTGTATTGAGCTTAAATCAATAATTCAACGCGCTTAAAATGATTTTCGACTACGATGAACTAAAAGGTGACGCCGATGATACGATATCGGCCCCTGATTCAGATCATGAGCTGATTAAGGCCAAAACATTTTTACAGAAAACTAGCAACCTAACAGGGGATAACTTGTAAGTGAGAATAGAAGCATTTGCACATTAATCTGGAACTCTTCGCTACTGACAATAAATAATGGTCTTGTCTATAGATACGATCACTTAACGGAGGTCCTTAACAAAATACTAGCCGAACGTCCCGAGAATGTCATCGACTTTTTCGAGGAGTACAGCCGAAAAGTTAAAGAACAAAGATTCATGCCACAAACGGACCACCTGGAAGACATTTATATTTCACCGCTTCGGTACGATTTGGCCAATAAGATAATGCCCCTGCTTAGAGTACGTGTCCTAGCTTATTTTAATCAGTGATTATCTTCTAAAATAAGCTACTATACATATTTACACAATATTTAGCCACCACCACCAGAAGAAGCGAGTACCATGGATCCAGAGGACATTGAAATCGCAGATATGTCCACCAACGACATGCTGCAACTCCTCTATTATTTCGAGCAAGCAGGTATCGGTCTGCCTAAAGATGAACTCTTCGCCATCATGTTGTCTATGAGACGATTGATCAAGAGCGAACCGATTGCTTCAATACGGTAATTCAAACGAAAGCGCCAATCAAATATGATTAAATTTAATCTGATTTTCAAGTTTTTGGGGTAAAATTTATGGTACATACAAAAACTACATCGTAGTGGAAACGGAATTGAAGGAGGAGGAATATTTTAGGCAAATCGAGGTAAGACACAGTATGTAGTATACAATGGTAATAATTTTAGTTTGTTGTATAAGTACAGCAATAAATCTAAGCACAAACGCCACACCAAACACGTTTAAAAAGTGAATTATACAGGGTGATTCAACAAGATATGGGCACATATAATGTATTTGAATTCTATAAATTACATGCCATTATATGTGCATTTAAGTTTATAGATGTTCAATGTGCCCCACTTCGGCTGCATGGATAACATCTAGACGATAGCTGAAACAATATCACACTCGATTGCGACACTAAGTTCACCGCAGTTATGATACGGTTTCTTAGCTCATTCAAATTTGTGGGAAGGGGTGATACATAAACTTCCGTTTCTTGGGCCGTTAGAACTTTTTTTCTCTTTCGTACCTTTAGACACGCCAGAAACAGTGGCCATTTTCCCTATCGTATTCTCAAAAGTAAGGTTCATTCTAACACAACCAATGTTTGTGGATTTTTGTTTATTTTTAAAGATGATTGGTATACATACCCATTCTTATAATACATCACCGATTTACATGATGTCACAAATCATTTCGTGAGCATTGTTTGCGAATAATCTAGTTCGGGGGAGGAGTGATTTCAGCATGATGGAAGAAGTACTTCTTGCGTTATACCTACTTACAGAGCGACTGATTCTATTAAAATAAATATACATAGAACAAATATGACTATTTTTTATTGTAACAAAATAATGATTAACGCTTGAATATGAAGATCAATAATATTACAACTTCAACGCATGTAAGATTTCGAGGATCACAAACAAAACAGTTGGATGGAGCTTTCAGTTGGAAGAAATATGTAAATATATTTATCCTGAAACTGACAGATATGGTTTTTGATTGAAATAGAGCCGATTCTTTTGGTTTACAATCAGATACAGATAATATTGCAATAATAATAAGGCTGAAAATCTGCAATATCCTGCATACCCAGTATCTTCAATTAAAAGGACAGACATATTTAGCAATATTCCACTGCAGTTTCTCTTTTATTTCAACAGTAATATTATTCATAAAAAATGAAAATATTGTAGCTTTTTTCATTTGATTAAGTTCTATATTCGTTGATATTAATTGACAAATTTTAATAGGAAATGGAAAGGGATAAACAAGAACAGGAAATGGCGATGGCCACGCAAGCAGAACCAGGACTAGATATTAACCTCGACGATCTATCAAAGGTCGAACTCGAAGCCGAGGAAGCTCCAAAACCGGTATCTAAAGTACCACGGCCTCTACCTATGGCACCCGTAATACAATTCGAAGAACCGCCGGAAGCCCCACCCGAGCTGCCAGGCGTTGGAATAAACAAGAAGGTTAACTAATCCTTTAAGCATATATAGTTTGTACTAATTGAAGAACTCATCTGATGGAAATCAGGTATATTACGTCTGCAATGAAGTGGGCGAACCTTGGATTCGATTGCCAAACATTACACCAAAGCATATCGTGGTCGCGAAACAAATATATAAAGCCTTTACGGGGAATCTGAACCAGGAAATCGTAACGTATCCGGAATTCCCGGGCACCGAGAAAGAATATTTGAGAGCGCAGGTTGCTCGAATATCAGCTGGTGATTAATGCGTAAATGTCAATTGAGAAGTGATCGTGTCGCCTTTTTCGTTTTCATTATTTTAGGGACACAGGTTTCACCACTGGGATATTTTACTTTCGGCGGAGGTGAAGGCGAAGAAGAGGAAGAAGAAGAGGAAGAGGAAGAAGAAGAAGCGGCCGGTAAGGTGAAGACCACCTACAAAGAAAACAAAAGATACGACCCCGTACCTATGAGGGATTTAACTGATGGTTCCATGGCTTTCTGGGTGCACCACACTATGTACATTTTGCCTCAAGGTAAAAACAAGTTCTGAGCTGAAATTAATAATAATAACCCTATTAAATAATGCAGAACACTACAAAATATTATTTTTATTAGCAATAATAATAATGTTTATTTAGCAATTCGCTATATCATTTACATATAAAATACAAATTTAAGGATAATTCAAAAATTGGATAACAATACAATGTTTTATTGAATATACAGTAGTGTTCACAATTTTCTATTACTCTAGGAACTCATTCTATAATTTTAAACCATTTACAAGATATTTTTAGATGTCTGTACTCTATTACAAGCATAAATTTGGATTTACTTGTATTTATATCTAAGCTATTTTTAGAAAGCCATCTACGTAATATGGCTAGTTCTTCGGTAACGTATTAACCAAACCTTTTATGTCAGCACCACCTATAAAATCGGTGTGCCGTCCGCAAACATATTTAATTTATATTTTTTACGATAACAACTATACTGTTTCGTTTTGTGCTTGACAGAAGAAAGTTTCGATTCCGTTTTCCTTGAGAATGATGCGAATGAAAAGTACAATAATTTTTTGAAAATTTTTAAGTTATATATGAATTCTTGCTTTCCTATAAAAAATATACTTGTAAAAAGAAATTATCACTACTTAATATCGCCAGAATGAAGTAAATGGCACAAGAAAACAAATGAATAACCTATACAATAAGATTTAGCCAATGAGTTTCACGAGGCGGCTCGTGGGTAATTTGCCAGGTGAGGCGATTGCAACAGCCTAACATTTTTTGATCACAAACAAAAGTTGAATAGATTTCCACGTCACCCTTGAGGTACTATTCTTAGAACGCGTTGGCTTTTTTGTTTGGGAAGTCATCGCCTATAGCCCTGCATACCCAATTTAAAATTTATTTTTTATATATCAAATCTATACGTCTATCCTTCAAGTTAGCAAATCTATTAATAATGTCATCATAAAATTGACTAGTAAAAAATAAAAAATATACCCTTACCACCTCGATGAGTGAAGAACTCCTGGATAGGTATTTCGGCAACTAAGTTGCCATCCTCAGCAGAATCTGGAAGGAAAATAATGTTAGACGTCACACTCTGGGAGAATTGCACCACACAGAACACCAATTGAATAACACAGTCAGTGTTATTCCAACAGAACCGATAACTCATTCGCCTCAGTTAGAATTCTTACGGGTCGCTGGTTATTATTTGACGTGTTTTAGCGGGAAAAGCGAAAATTGATATAATTTCTTCTAGAAATTGTTTTTAAATTTTTGTTATATTTGAAATAATATGTCCAAAATTTTTAAGATATATTAGTCGACAACATTGAACATTTTTTAGGTTTCTCTCGGTGAGGCGCCGCCTCAGTTGCCCCACCTAACCAGCCGCCACTGGAGTTTCATGTTTTTTTTCCACATAATTAAGCGTAAACTTAGATATACTTAGATTAAAACACAAATAATACTTTACACTAAAATTAAATTCAATCCATATACTTTTCATTTTAGACCTATCATAGATTCAGATTTACTTGAATGTAACTTAAATTTTAAAAAAAGATCGCCCTCTTGCAATCATCCTAAAGAGGTTCCCTATTATAAGTAAACCACATTGAAACATCATTAATGAGTCTGTGTGTACAGGAGTATTTCCTTCAGGATTAGAACATGCCCTTGTAAAGCCTCTGCATAAAAAAGTGATTGTAATATCATTGAAAATTATCGGCCTATATGACTATTACCATTTTCAAAATTATGGAGATGATTGTGCAGAAACAAATTTTAAATTTGTTTAATAAACACAAACTTTTTAATATAAATGAACTAAGGTTCTTGACAGGTCACAGTACAGTAACAGCTTTATTGGAACTTATAGAATCAATTCTAGAGACCTTTGATAAAAATTGCTTAGCCGAAAGACTGGTTTCGGACTTTACTATGGCTTTTGATTCTATGTCGCACCAGATACTCTTAAAAAAGCTTTTTACCTTTTGCATTACAGGTCTTTCTTATCTGAGTAACCATATACAAACAGTCAAATTAAATTGAGGCGGTGTTTTGACACCTTTTCTATGCCTACGACAACCTCTAATGGAGTTGTGTGATTCAGCCGAGGTTTTTTTTTCATGAAAGTGTCACCCGACAAGAGAAAGTTGGTGTCATCGGCAAAATTAGTTATTCTGTTGCTCCTAGCAAAATTTGAAAAGATGTCGTTCATAAAAATTATAAATAGTTGTGAACCTAAGACATTTTATTGAAATGTCGGAATTTATTTATATATTTTGAACTTTTTGTGTGTTTCTTTTCTCTGGGCTCCATGTCTTTGATGGATATATATGGTTTTTACACTTGTGTTGAAAATTCTTATTTTACTTTGTCTCTACGCTAACACTCATTTCATATCCAAGTTTTACCCAGCATATAGAAGGCGGGGAAAAATAAACTTCAGGCTGTATTTATCCCCGCGTTCATTTTCCTTACATCCACTCTTTTCTGGAGCACTCCCCATGTAGCCAAATTCCTACACATTTTTTATTTCCACACTTTCTGAAAATATTCCCACTTCTCGTTCTGTATTCACTTATTACTATTATTTTTACTTTTTCTTCACATTTATTTCTAATCGACTGTTATCGGTTTCTTTTGCACGATTTGCCTGTTTTCTGATGCTTCATCGTCAAACTCTATACCCTGAACATATCTAAATACGTTCCATTTTATTCCAGTTTTATTTCCAGTCTTAAATTGGAATAAGGGAATGAATTTACAATCTTTATTTATGAAAGTGGAAATCAAGTCAGGAACCATGAACCCAAACTAGTTCTGAGCCATTATTCGCCATTAAAATATCAATGGACACAAACTGGAAGTTTATTTCAGGTAGGACAACTTGGTGGAATCCCTATCCTTCTGCCGGAGGTGAAGAAGAAGAATTGGGCGAGGAAGAAGAGGAAGAGAAGCCCAAAGGCCCTCGAATGGAACCAGAAGTTGGACCTCCGCTATTAACGCCCCTATCCGAAGACGCCACTTTGGAAGCGGTACCGCCGTGGTCCGTGCGAATTTCCTCCAATCTTGTTTCGGATTACGCAATTGCTATCGTCAGATCTAATCTTTGGCCTGGCGCTTATTGCTTTTCGACTCAAGGGAAACTTTTTCAGAACGTTTATCTAGGTAACAATTGAAAATCTTCAATGAAATTCTCATCAAAAACAGTTAATATCTTTTTAGGTAATGGCCTTAAGTACATTGCGTATAATTTCACTCCTCTACCGCTAACTCCTGTTCAAAGTGAGTACCCACTTGGCCCGGAAATTATGGAAATAGCCGGTCCAACGGGTGCTCAAGAAGAGGAGTGGCGTATAGCACATTTACCAAAAGAAAGAGCGGAGAAGCCCGCCGAAGAGGAAGAACCAGAAGAGGAAGAAGAGGAGGAGGAAGAAGAAGAGGATGATTAGATAATATTAGTTGCATTTGTTAATTGTTGGTGCAAAGATTTTCTGTTTTACATCTAAAAATAATTAAATAAGAAACATGTTTAAACGCTTTCTTTCTCATAATTTGCATCTCTAAATAATAATATTAATCAAAGACACTAAATTTCTTAAATCCACACTCACATAGTAGCATCTGTACCGCCGTTGCTTCTTATTTCTTGTTAACTACCTACAGTGTTATCTAGAAGCCGACATATTACATTGATGTTCAAGTGCATAATGGATACGTAAATGTATACCTACGTAATTTACGCCAGCAATAACATAAATTAACTCTACTTGGTATTGCACAGGATGTATGCAATTTTAACTGCCATAAGCCATCAATATTAAAACTCTCAAATAACAATTGTCGATCGTAGAAGGTACATACTATTGCACATAGGTACATTACGTTACAATATTGGTTATAAACATAAACTATTTAACTGACCTCTTTAAACAATGCAATTACCTTCTCTATTATTATACTATTATGGTAAACTTTGTAAATCTCCGCTTTGCAAAGTATAAATATCGCGAGTGAAACATATATTGCGCAAGAATAATAAATAATTTAAACTGCTTAACTACTTTTATTATTTTTTATTTTCAATGCATTTGTACTCCTGGAATTTTACAATGCATTGTTTATTTCTTTTATAGTTTATTGTCGACGTGGTTATTATTTCCAAAACATGATCAGGATAAATCATTTCTTTTTATGAGCATTTATTTTATACTTAACAAACCTATTTTTAAGGCAATATATAAGGAATATATCTAGGAACAGACTGAAAAATATACTACAAAGAGACTTGGTTGGAAATGTAGTGGTCTTGAAACTCTGAGTATGTTACAACTATAAAAAACCAATTACATACTGTTTTAATTACCGTTGTCTGTATGGAAAATATACCAAAGTTGGCAATTTGTAATGATGTACAGTCCTGATTTACATTATTGTTGAAATGAAAGAGTGCTTCGAACTGATTCACAATTAATACAAAGATGAACATCACCTTGATATATGCATATATAAATATTAATCAAAATATATACAGGTATGCATGTATATACACACAACTTATGGGATCGCACAGCACGGCTGATTATGCAACCGCAATAGCGGCAGCAGACTCTAATGTGCAGGTAGTTGTTTCGGGCTACTAAGTCCCCATTAGAGTACGACGGGTAGTCCTGCAACTTTTTCAGCATGCCGTATGCATCCACTTTACAATAGATGTGATCATGATAAATCATAGGAGACAACTAGCATACAGCGGAGCATACATAACAGTGGCGGCTAGTTAGGGGTGAGAGGGTAGGCACTGCCCACCCAAACATAACTAAATAGAATGAACATTTTGAGACACATATTTATTTTTTTATCTTTAATAATGATAATAATAATCAGTGGCTGCTGGCCTGCTGCTGTCCACCCATTAACAATACTTACGAGCCGCTGATTCATACCGATGATTTCAGTTTTCGTGAGCCGTGGAGGCCCCTAGGTTAGGTATATTGTTATTTTAGGCAAAAAATATATGTAGAAAACTAATTGTTATTGTTCAAGTAAATCTAATTTGTCAATTTATGCACTTTTGTTAACTGATTCCCATTTAGTCGAAAAGAGGTTTTGAACACACTGTCAGGAACTATAAAAATAAATAATAAAGTCATTAATTTCAAAGAGTTACTTATAAAATACATCGGGGTCAAGATTGATGAAAATTTAAACTTTATGGACAGAAATAACATTAACAGACTCAAACATTATTTGAAATTCAATATATTCGAGCAATGTTTTTTTTTTGTTTACTGTTTAGTATTTCATTTCTAATTATGTGTATTGTAAATAGGATATGCAAAAATGAATGTTAGTATTATTACTTCCTGAGGCAATCTAAACTCTCAGTGGCTGCTTCTCTGGCAGGAATACCTACATATTTCTGCTATTTTTCTCTTTTGTTTTCGATAAGGAAAACAATATAACGTAATTCTAACCGGCAAATTCAGACTCCAAATCGAGGAATAACACTCTCGTCTCCACCGCGCTGGGAATGAATTGGTTTCATATCCTGGTACGTGGATTGTACGTAGGTATATGGCCGAGTAGCATGTGCATAGGCTGGGCGGCAACGGCTCGTAAAGTTTTAATGGGTGGGCAGCAGTAGACACAAACACATTTATTATTATTATCACTATTAAAAATAAATAAGTGGTCTCAAAGTTTTCTTTAATTGTTTGGGTGGCTAGTGTCTACCTTGCCACCCCCACGAGCCGCCACTGGGACTAGGTTCAATTTACTGTATGCTTAAGCATCTCAATGCATTTTACTGCGTTTCTCTGTCGCGTGAGTTAGGTCGTGTGCTATATATTTTGTGTAACATCGGGTGACTATAGACATTACCACCGAACGAACAAGGCCGCAGTGCGATATCTGACGTCACCATGTATAGGTGTACATATATATGTTTGGTTTGTTATTATTTTGAAGGGCTTCCAGTTGAAAGAGGATGCCAGTCGCCAACTGCGCTCTTTGTAACACCTCATTCGAGTTTATCATGGAAGAGCAAAAACCACCTTCAATTTTGCATTTTTCAAAACTGTATTTTGTTTGTAATATCTTCAGTTTTTTTTCATTTTATGCACTTTATTTTAATATTAATTGGTTCTATTCATATAGCAAGTTTTGGTAACTAGTGACTAGATATTAATTACATATACATTGGTATTTTTCACGTTTACGAATAGATTAATTAACCGGTGAATGTTTTCTTATACAAAGTTTTATTTTTACCCCACCGATCATTGGTCTTTTCACAATAATTTTTAAGTAGTATTTGTACTGCAGGCTATTACCATTTTTACGATATATTCACTAGTATGAACAGTACATTTACTATCATGAAACAAAAGTCAAAAAAAAACTAATTTTAAAATGTACTTAATTAAGGGCGCACGCATATTATAAACAATTAAAAGAAACCTTCCTCAAATTCGAAAAGAATTTTGTTAAATATAATATACCCCTAAATATCAATCAATAGTTTCGTAAAGCCGCTTGATCTGTATGCTACCAAATGTTCGCGATTTTAGTTAACAATGATTGAACCAATATTATGCAACCCACAGATGTCGGCAATAGTCATCAGTAGTATCAGTAGTGTTAGTTCACTACAATATTTGGTTGACTTGAGGCTTACACTTACAGTTTCATCGATTCTTGAATCGGTAGCTGTAAAAAATATATAGTTTTCTGGTTAAAATGCAATTCAAACACCCTACTGTACCTATACAGTGTAAAAAGTTTTCGGGGAATAGCAAACTTCTATTTTGCATGTAAGTAGGCGTCACTTGGAAACTGAAATGTATGCAGTTTCGGACCATTTTTATAATTACCGTTACAACCAGGGACACGACACGTATAAACCATTATGAGTTAATACAAAAAGTAGCACTTCAAACACTAATAATTGAAATTAAATTAGACAAACAAGCGCATCCGAATTTGTCTTCCATTATACTTCGCCCGGTTGTTTCCCACTGCACTTTCAACTCGCAATGTTGACGTAACAGCCACGTGACGTCAGAGTACTGAGGCCTTTTACTATCGGTAGTAATGCTCTTTACTGTATACGATATGTTTGTTACTTTTATCAGAGAAATGCTTTTGATTAATTTCTTGTTGTATACAAAATAAAAATGCTACAATCGAATTTATTCCTATTATAAAAAAAGAAAAAACCATATCTACTTTGCTTTGTTATATATTTTACGTACCTTACAGCAAAATAAACACATTAAATATGCATAAAACATGAATAAATACACAATTGAAAACCAAAACAGATATACGATAACTTGGTTATAAAATATTTTTAGTTTCTTAATTAAGTGCAGTTGAAGTGAGGAGGGCCACACCGCGCTCATAGAAACTATGAGCATCTTGTCCAGGTGCAATATTCAAATCTATTGTAAATAATAGCTCAATCCTGGTAGAATTCAAATAAACCGGCAAAGACAACCTTCCATTCATAATCTTACTTTCACCAATAACTCGAATCCACCGGAGCAAAACTATGGGAAGATCAACCATTATGCTTGATGTTAAAAGAAGTTGATTGTTCTTGCTTTGAGCACCTTGCAATTTTATTCCTGAAAATGGCGAGCCATTAGTAAATTAAAATTAGTAATGAACGATTAGATATTACCAATTAGGGCGAAGCAATCACTCGGCACACAGTTCTTATCGCTGGAATCTGTAATTGTAACCTCCAGCTGCAATTCTTCTAAGGGCCAACTGTTAGCTTGGGCGATACATTGCCTTGTCGCCGTAATATAGGCTTCGGGATTAAACAACCCTCCTAACCACACGTGAAAACTTTGCAATTCTTTGGCCCCGCACGTCGATACTACTTGAGACACCTGCTGTAGTTGTTTTACTCTGTTGCTAAAATCTGTTATCCATTGTATCACGGTGCAACCACGTGGAACAGTGTATCTTCGCCAGTTTCCAGGAATTATTCCTCGAACTAATTCCCCAAGCATAGTCCTATGATAATTCGTTTGTTTTTTCTCCCCCTACACGAAATAAAATTAACGAATTGAAATCAAAGAATTTAAATAAAAGTTACCTGGCAGATTAATATAACATCGTTAAGATCATGGTTCACATCCAGCAGTAATTTAGATCCACAATTAACTTCCCTCTCGAAGTACCTATAGAGTGGATCCTTGATATTTTCCACCGTACGTTTTAATGTTTGCAACGATTTAGGTAGTAGTTGCAGCCATGTCAAGGCCGAATTGTGTAGAGTCTTCATCCACGAGGGTCTGCCGTCGATTTGCGCCGGATCAGTTGGTGACGCATCATCTCCGGTGTAAGCCAATTCGTCATCATCTTCCAATTGCTGCATCTTAAGTAATTTGCTCACCAAATCTGTACCTTGCGTTGTTAAAAGCACCTATAAAAAGACATGAATTTAATCCTTGATTAAGGAACATTTTCAAAAGAAAAAACCTTTTCTGCATTATTAGGAAGTCCCAACCATGAAGGCGATTGTCTATCTGATAAGCTTTCGATCCATTTCAAGAAATGATCTCTTCTAGTACCGTCCGGCATAATTATATTTCCACTGCTACCTTCAACATTTGCAACTAGAGGGAAATCACTTTCAAAACTCCTAGGTGTAAACAATTTCGTCAAAAACGAGTGCAATAATCTCTGATCGAAATCATTATCGATTTTGCCACCATAAATAGATTGTGACAAAAGTGTAACAAGGGCATCCCACGGAACTTTTTCTGGAGGCAAATTTGTTCTTCCCTAAAAAATTAAACGCGTACAATTTTAAACATAACACAAATTAATAAATACCATTGCTGTGGCTTCAATCCAAGTATCTAGGGTATCACAAGCAACTCTGAGATCAGACTCGTTGAATTCGTAATACTTCGCCCAACCCAAAGGCGAATAACGCAAACGTTCTTGCACAATGGCGTGGAACCAAGCGAGTAGGAAATACAACCTTGCTCTTTCATTAGGAGCTTTCATCATTCTACTAGCAGGGACCTGCAATTGAAAGTTGTTGAAAGATGTTGGAAAATATTTTAAACTTGAAATTTGTATTACAGTGCTAAACGTTCTCAGTAAGTTGGCTCTGATGCCTGGTGGTGGTTCAAATACGAATATTCTGCCGGCTCGCAAGAGATTAACTGGTAATTTCGGGTTTATCTCCATCGTGAGGAATAGGCGGAAATTCGAATGCGGTTGCAATGAATGAAGTTTCTTCTCTAGTTGTACCAACCATTGTGGTGCTAGATGTACGTTCTTCAATAACACCCATCTGCACATAAAGTAAGACATTCTAAATTTAAATATGGTAATAACCAAATATGTATATTATATCCAAAAATTCCAATAATTAAGAAAAGAAATTATAGAACTTTGTGTATGGAATCTGTAGCAGAGTTTATATTGATGCATTTCAATAACATTAAAATGCAAACCTTCTGTACCAAATTAGAATATTCCATTTTGTATGTAATTCACATACAATTGGTTGATGAGCCGTAAAACGTCGACTAAAAAAAGGTATAAGTTGCGCAGAAGAAACTGAGCAAATTTTATTAATTGCCGTAAATAATATCATTTAATATGTTTTAGTGTACATTTTTAGTGCCTATTTTTGGTTGTACATTTTCCGCACGAACAGTAAGTATATTAAATACATTCACCCAGCGTTTAACGCGAGCTAGCTCAAAAAGGCCGTGATATACTTGAGTGGCGTATGCCGTCTCGAGACCTCAGGAGGAAGTTATAGCAATCGCCACAAGTGATAACGAGCAGCAGTGGACAGATAGAACGAATTTAGAATTGACTCTACATAGAACTTCAAAACACCATTAGCGTAGCAAAACAAACATTTAATATTCAGCATGTCTCACTTTATGATCCCCGAACATAAGCATTTTGGTGCGCCGCTGATAAATACTCACAACGTATTATTGCAAGTAAATGGATGTACACGTATTTGCGATTACTGCGCATACCTACCCTTCATTAGGACTACTGGCGATTGCTATATCAAAGCTATATTGATACTTTTACATGTAAACCAATTCCCGTATGTTTTGTCGAATGCACGCAGCTTTGAAATCTTAAGTCAATTGAAAATGATAGTGGCTAGACACACTATCAAGTTAGAGGTCATTTGTTGTGATTCTGTATTTACGTTTACCTATTTGCGTTTATTATTGACTTGTGAAATTAGCGATTAACACCGAGTGTTCATCAAGATTCTAATCTGTCAGTTCTGGAATTATGAAAATATTTAAAAATTCAAAATTTATGTTTGATTTGTCTTTGTTTACGCAGACCCGAAACCACTGAAGCTAAAACATGAAATTTGGACAGCAGCATTTATTTTACAGGAAACTATTCTAGTGTTTTCAATAAGTATTGTTAATTAAATTTAAAAAAACAAATATCTGATTCCCAAATGTAATTTGTAATAGATAAAACTAATGAATTACTAATACTTTGCTGCAACGTTGTTGCTCGCACGACGCTGTCTTCCTTTACTGACTCAACTTTACAAGCTGAATATATATGAAAATTACTTACCTTCCAGTCTTGCAAGCCATATTAATAGCTCTATCGGCTTGATTAAAGCCTTCTGCTGAACCAATAGCAATGCTCGAAATCTGCTTATTTAATTCGGCAGCCAAATCGTCCACCCTACTCGAAGCGTCGAATCCGGGTACAGAACACAATAAAGCAGGTATAGCAGCTTGCAATTCTTTCTCAACAACTGCGGAAAAGTCCAACTCTTTCTCAGCACTAGGCATGAATGATTCACCCAAAACGGTGGCGACGAATAACTGAGCAGCGGCAATAACCCGATCTGGCCTGAACGCTTGTATCAGAAGGAGTTGGTACATCGAAGCGCCTATCGGACTTAACGGTTTCTCTTCCGACCATAATCTAGGGACATTTTGTTCAGGCGTTCCTTGCTGTAACCACGCCCCAAATTCTGGCATTTCCTTAATTTTTTCGGATAATTTTCTGCAGGCTGGTAATCTAATAAAAAACCAATTAACCAACATCACACAGTAAAGACTGTAAGGACTGTGGGGCAGCACAATAAACACTGTTCGGATTACTCCTCCCGCAAAAACTATTAATTAATTCGGGACGACATGTGTTTCGGTTATTCGATTTGGTAATGGGAATCCACGTATTCCCGAAACACGTGTCGTCCCAAATGAATTAATACTTTGTGCGGGGGGAGTAATCCGATCAGTGTGTTTAACATCACACAATTTATCATCTTTTATTTAATAACGCACCTATTCGACAACCTAGTTAGAGCTTCCTGCTGTTCACTAGATAATCCTTCACTGTAAATTATATTAGAAGTATTGAAAACTCCCTCTTTGCCACGTAAAAAGAAGTTGAATTCCTGATCCAAGTTCGGCTCTGAAGGGATGCCTTTAAGATGAATTCTACATAATAGGAGGGCAAAAGTTAATCTGTCAGTGTGTAACATGCCCCGAGCAACCCTTTCGTAAACTACTGCGAACAAATCGGTTGTAATGACATTTAAACGTGCTTGATAGTCAGTTATAGAATGCAGTCTGGAATTATTAAGCAGAACCGAACTGAACATGTCCAAGAACATCCGTAAAGAATATTGATAGAGGAAATGGACTTGATTCAAACTATCCATAGTAAAGTAAGTATTGCTGCATGCCTAAAAAATTAAATTCATCATTTAAGAATTACACTGTAATAGATATGTATAGATTTACAAAATTACCTGTGATAATGGAAGATATTGCTGTGAAACAGTTTCAATCTCCGAAATAACTTTATCAGTTTCCTCGACTTTCTGCCCAATTTCAGCAGCCTCTTGTTTAAGTGTCTCCAAAGTCGTAATTACACTATCATCGTCTAATATTTTTCCCTTAGCATCGTTTAACGCTTGTAAAAGAGATTTTTCAAGTTGACGCAGTCTCAAATGGAACTCGCCTTGTAATTTCAATAAATCTGAACGTTTCTCGTCGATGTCAGGTCTTTCGGCTTTCAATACTTGATTCAAGCACTGACTCTGCAAGGAGCTTCTGGTGACGGTGAAGTTGACGAAGGTAACTCTCGAACAGATGTCAGGTGGAAATTCAACGGTTGGATCCCTCGTTGACAAGAATATGACAAATGATGGGGACAAGTCGATATCTTGATCTCCAAGAGTAATGAGGACACGTCCTCCCGTTCTGCGCAGTTCACGATTGAGCACCGGATTCAGTATGGGGTCGTAGTTTTCAACGTCTTGAACTAAGAGGGGGTTACCGAAACGCAAGGCCGATTCTAAATTCTTTCGGAACGAGTCGTCTAAGAAGCTGGTCCTTGTTATTTTACGGTCTTTGTACTCGTTTATGATGAATTCGGTAGCTTGTCCAGACGGATCGATGATTAATGGATAACGGTTGAATCTCTAATATAATAAAAAACTATTGTTAACAAACGAGATATTAATTGAACAGACGGCACTATACAATTTCTGAACCCAGGGAAATTATACTAACCTTAATCATTATAGCATTTTCTGTGCACAAATCATCTGATGGTAAAGCGTTAGCCTGCCAGCGCAATCTTTCGTCTGGATTCGACAGATATTCAGTTCTTGCAATGTCTGAACGATACTGTATCCCGGCTTGGGATAAATGTTGACTCCACGTGGTAAATAAATTTTGGCGATACTGTAATGTCAAAATGAAGAGTTAAAAATATAATATATACGTCCTTTAGTGATGTAAAAAGTAACTCATTACTAGTAAGAAGTACTCGATAACACGGTAGATAAAGTAATTAATCCGTTTTTTTAATCATTACTCACAAAGCGATTACCAAAGAAAAAGTACTCAAATTCAGCAGAATAGTCGTTACTATAAGTAACGATACTTATGGTGAAAAACAGTTACAAGTAACTCAAATATCGACGTATCAAGCAACATCCTCGTTCTTATTTGTTGATTATAGTAGCTTCCGTTTTACACCGCTTCACTTCAGTTGTGACGTCAACTGAAACACCACGGGAATGCAACTGATGCGAGTGAAACAAATTAAGCGAATGGTTCGCTTCACTTCGAATTGTCTCAGATTGAAACTGTGTGTTTAAGTTATGTTTACTGTTTTCTTTCCTCCTTTATTGATAGTCTATTTTTCTAATTTTAAAGTCTTTGAAGACATTACGTTTAAGTTTCTAATAAACGGCGTCTTACAAGATTTAATCATTCCTAACGTAGAACTGGAATTTACTAGAAAATTAGGTACATATAGCTCTCGCAACGAAACAGCCGACTTTTGACAGCGATAATGTTAAAATCATACCAACACAACCAAATACAACTTCACATTTAGCAAATGGATAGTAATGTCAAATCTAGTGGCATTTCGTCCGCGTAGGATTTCTTTAATTAGAGCGTTGCCGGTTGCATAGATAAGGTAAGTTGTGAACGCACTTACTTGACACTTGTCATTTTGACGTTCTATTTAGTATTCATAGTTTTTTGTATTTTTTTATCCATAGCCTATCCATATATCTATCAAACCATATGATATGCTTTGTAATGCGTGGCAACCATGTCATGAAAATACGAATTGTCAAAAGTTGGTTGTTTAATAGCGAGAGCTATATATTACGAAATTGTATTCTTAGTACACTTGACTGATTTCGTGTTATTTTACTGAATGTACTTATGTTTATACTTGTAGTTTAATAGGTAATGTGAAGCGTTTCAGTACAACTGAGACGCTATTATTCTGCTTCACATCATCTGAAGCACTTCAGCAAAGTGCATTATAAAACTGCATTTCCGTATCACTTATTTTTTTAAAAGAACACGGTTAGTACTTGAAGAGAAGCAAAACATCTGAAGAGGTTGTATTCAAATTTTTGTTGGGATATTCACAAATCATTGGGGTTAAGTAATTAACGCGTAGTCATACGGGCAACTAGTATTCCATTACGTAGTAATAACGATTCAAAAGTAACGAATACTCTATCAAAAAGTAAGGGGTACTCAACAGTAACGATACTTAACATAACTAATATGCTTACATGTTGGTCAAAATATCCACCGTAGGCTATAAAAGCAGACGACAAAAGCACGTCACCGATAATAGTTGACATCTGCGACCTAAACGTTTCACTAGTCGCTTCCCATCTAGTCCTTTCAATAACCAAAGATTTGATCAGGGCGATAGACCGATCGACTTTAGCCTGCACATTCTCCAAATCGCTCTTGATCGCTTGCGCCTGTGCAATCAATTGGGCGTACTCTTCTTTGTATGAGGAAATACTTTGTTCTAATTGACTGATGAGGGCTTTGACTTCGTCACCTCGCCTCTTGTTCGTCTCCGCTTGGTTTTCGAGGGAATTAAGTTCCTCGCGCAAGGGCTCCACTTTCTTAAGCATATCTGCGTATTGTATCTGAGCTGTTGCCCATTTTACTAAAGGACCGCAAGCGTTACTAGCGTGATTCACTTTTTCGAAATTATAATCTGGATTGCTTAGGTACTTAGATTTCATCCTTTCCCGCACCTCATCGCTATAGAAATAATAGGGGAATAAATAAAATCACCTAAACATTCTTTGTACTATGCAAAGTATAAGATCTTCAGACACATCTGTACAAATCTACAAATGTCGCAAGCACAAAACTCATGCGTCCATACTAAATAGCAACTGCCACACTTTAGGCAAGAAAAACAAAGCATCATGCATACCTAATGTCTTCGGTATTGAAATTGGAGACAACTGTATTGATGAAGTTATCACGCATGACGACAGCTCGTATAGATTTCCAGTCACTTGCGTTCTCCCCGAGGAGCAAGCAAATGGATTCTAAGGCCAATTTTACCAATGCGGGAGGGTTAGCCATGGTACGAATTTCGACCAGCTGTTGCTTTTTGATCGATTTTACGGCTGTGTGCAAAATAAAAATAATGATAATATACACAGTAGGGCATAAATAATAAAATAATAATACAAATACATTTGCCAGGGGAACAAAAATGTAAGCAGTAATAATTTCAACAGTAAATTAAAAAGTAAAATAAATATAAACCTTAACCCTTCAGTAGTGACGCTGGATTTCAGAAACCTACGGCGAATATATTGCATTGTAACTTTTCAGTGGGTACACGGTGTGGTCTATGCAATCTGGTAAAGAACTGAAGCGGAAAGAGAGGCTGTCGATGCTGTAAAAAAAAAGTGGCCTACGAGGAGGATGTTACTCGGATCAGAGATACTGACAGTGTGACTGAACAAAAAATGGATAAAGATGAAAGTGGTGCGGATACAAGCTCGGATAGTTCAAATTTTCGTTAGAATTCATACTTTACTGGCAAATATTGAAAAAATTTGTGCCAGTACAAGAGAAAATTTAATTCGAAACTTACCTGGCTGTCAAATTACCTAGTGATAGTCTGTTTCAAACGCCATCGCCGTTTCTGAAGGTCCTGGGTTGATGAAATGACTGTATTTATGGCCATTTGTGTTATGGAAATGTGACACATGAGAAAATAAATTGTCAATTTTTGTGACCATTAAAGTGGATCGTGTGTCAAAGGTATTACTATATTTGGCTGGAGTCTTGAAAAGTGGTAAGATACATTTAAAAGAACTGTGAAATAGAAATGGTATAGGAGTTGAAAGGTTCTGGCTCAAAATACCCCGTTCAAAGATTCCTATTTCTACGACGCTGTTTACGTTTCAATGATCTAACTACTAGAGAAGGTAGAAAATCTATTGACATTTGCCAATACGAGGTGTTGCTACTCGTTGCTAATTGTAAAACTGCATATCCACCTGGAGTGTTCACAACAATAGATGAAATGCTAAAAGCTTCGAGAGGACGATGTGGATTCAAGCAATATACCACATCAAAGCCGAATATTAGAACTTTTGCTGTAGCAGATTCACGACAAGCTATGCATTAAATCTTGAAGCCTACGTGAGAGAACAACCAGACGGTAGATATTCTACGAAAAACGATACTGAGAGTACTGTACTGTGCTTAGAATGGTCTCTTCATTATCTGGCACGAATAGAAATGTTACCTGCGATAACTGGTTCGCTAGTTATAATTTAGTCAAAATTTTATTGAACAAACATCACCGTGCCTATGTGGGTTCTATAGAAATCCCGCGAAAATTTGTCAACACAACGTAATGTACCTAAAAGGTACACAATTGTCCTCCCCATATCCAGTTTACATCATGATGACGTAATCGGTGCAGAAACCAGAGGACAAAAGGAAGTCTGATATAATAACGTTCTACAGTCACACTAAAGGTTGAGTAGAACATTTAAGCAAATTATGTGATACATACGATGTGGCTAGAAGCACTAGGAGATGACTTATAGTTCTATTCTATGCCCTTCTCAATGCGGCGGGTATAAATTCCAAAATACGATGCTAACAATCGCGATATAAAAATTTTTGAAAGGAGAGCGTTTTTGAGAGAATTATCATTCGATCTCACTGAAGAGCATATGGAACGACGCTTCATGGAATAGAATGTTCCTACTGCCGTGCCCGAAAGAAGGCAGAAGGTTTCCGGAATATCTCAGCCAACAAAGAGGCGCATTCATAACCTTTGAAAAACCGATGTGACTTGCCACTACTGCAGGGTTAATTAACAGTTATACTACAATAAATACAATAAGATACAAATTGTTTTATAAAGTAGAAAGGCAAAATTTGGAAATAGACACAAATATATACACATTCCGTCATTCAATACTTTAAGTACACGGCGTAAAGCCTTACGTCAGATTATCGCTCCTGAAGTTGACGATTGTCGCTATAAAATTCTCGCGCATTATGACAGAGCGAATTGAGCGCCACTCACTGGCGTTTTCGTGAAGCAATAAACATACAGACTCCAGGGCCATCTTTACGCTATGGGGTGGATTTCCCATCGAACGTACTTCGACTAGGTGCTGTTTCTTAATCGCTTTTACAGCTAGATTTAAATATCTTACATTATTTCAGAACGTGAAAAATCTACATAACTTCTTTTGTTTAAACCTATTTTCACAACCTTATTAAGTCGTGAAAATAGTTTCTGCTTACGATTATATAAGGTTCAATGAGAATTGTAGTATGCGTTTTATATGTAAAAATTACCTGTTTGGGCGTCAATAACAGCAGGTTCTACTTGCGCCAAATCGGCCATGACCTCAGTCCTTTTCTGTTCGATATGCACAGTCTGTTCGGCTAATTTCTGCTGGATCTCCTGACTTTGAACCTTCTTTTTCTCCGCCTCCTGTTGGTCTTTCACCATCTGTTTCAGTTTTGCATTTGCAGCTTCGTTCTTAGCTTGTAATTCCTGGGATTTTACAGCCAAACTCTTCTGCATCTCCTCGACTTGCTCTACCGTTTCCGCGATCTTGCTCAAACCGACATTCAAGTGCAACTGCTGCTCTTCCAAATCGGATCGCTTTTCGTTATATAGCTTGACGAAGTGGTGAATGAAATCCAGGTAATGCCTGGGAGTGATTGCCATTGTTCGACTACCCCTTTTCACCAAGCGAGCGTTGGCTTTGTGCAACGTTTGATGCACGTACACGCAAGCATTAATCACGGCTTCTCGGTAGGTTGGAGTTACCGTTATTGATGAACATACTGCTGGGAAGAAATCTGGAACTTTCCAATTCGGCCTGTCCAAGTCTAATCTGTTCGTAAATTCCTTTCCCACCTGCAAAAATGCGTTTGAGAATCGACAGTTGCCGCTGTTAAAATATACATCGACAAACCTGGAACAGAGCTGTATCTGACCAATCACCAAACCAATTGAGTACGCATCTGTTGAACAGGGCCGGTGAGGTAGCCGCACGATCTTTAAGCCCATCTGTTGATGGATTCATGGTAAATACAACATGTAAATTGCGCATTACTTGTCCAGTAAACCATTTGTATAACTCATCATTTGAATCCAACATTAACCCTGTGGAAATATATATTTAAATAACCACAAATAAAATATGTAGGTTGTGTATAGGATACGGTGGCTTAAAATAAATTTAAGGTAAAAAATACGTTTACCCAACAAGGTGGTAAGGGGTATTTTTTAACTTAAACAAATAAAATATGAGAAACCATTACCTTCTCGTTGTGCACCTTCTTTGCATTGTGTCATAAGAGTAGTATACTCATCACCTTCAAATAAACCAGGAACTTCTCCATTAGCCAGTAAGGTGTTCATTCTCTCCAAGAAACTTGAATCGAGCATATTGGATTCGTCGAGGATAAACGCGATCTTTTCATCTTTACAACCACTACGTCTCAATACGGATCTCAAATCCTCATCAAAATCATCTGCTGTATATTTATTATGAACCTTAATCTGGAATATCGACAATCCATTCATCCATGCCACGAATCTCGATAACGTCGTCTTTCCAGCACCGGATACGCCGATTAGTAGTAGATGCCCTTGCGGCTGTCTAAATATCCTGTCGATTCTCAAAACGTGATCAAGGACTTCGTCGAAAAGAACGAGAGGTACGTCCAATTCCTCTTCGTAGAAGACCTTCAATCTAGCCTTGACATATTCTCGCAATTGTTCTCTATCGACCGGAACATAATCTTTAGATAGCCAATTGCTGTACAAAATAGGTCTGGCAAGTGCCTTCTCGCAGTTTGCGGATGGGAAATGTTTAAGAGCTACTGTGTCGATGTTTTCATTGGTCCAGCGACGTTCAACATCATCAACCAAACGATCTTGGAATAGACGCAAAGCTTCGTGAGCCCACAATCGTACCAATCCTTCTACAGATAAGTTATCTAAAGGCCTAAGAATTATGATTAGTTTAGGAATTATTGTCTATCATAGAAAGAAGAGTACAATGCTTTATGGGCAAAGTCCCTCTCGTTCTATGCGTTTTGTTATAGCATCGGAAAGTTTTGGTAACGAGATACAAATTAAATCTCTTACAGAAGAAGATTTGACAACAATATTCGTGATTTACACTAAGCGAAGCGCCACCCTTCGGGTCATTTTTACACTATGTACAGAGAGCCACTTTTTTGTAATGCATTAGAGTATGCGTGGTTTACATATCTTGTTAAACTATTTTTTCTATTCATACTGTAGTATTTTGCAAAAAAGCTTTTGTCAAAGCTGTATTGTGTTCAACTATTCAAATAAAGTAGGTGTTTTATAAGTCTTTCCTGTATTATTGGATGTAGGTGTAAAATGACATTGTATTGAGCAGTAAAAGACAACCGGAAATATGTATTTTTGTTTACTTTTACTGAAAAACATGCAATAACTATTAACATATTAAACAATAAACTTTAGATGTTGGATGCTTTTTCTTGCAATCCTGGAAACTGGAAAATAGACTAATCAGTCGCTTATATCTCCAATAATTAATAATAAATGTTAACGTTAAATGGGCATCAAAAAAATTCTCCAAGGTCTTTGAATTGTATTATTATAGGAATATCAGAGTGAAATACAGTATAACAGAAAGTAAGAGCGTTAGAACTTCTCGTGAAAGACATCACCGCACATTTATTGATATTTAGGATATGGTTGGCAGTACACCACTTATTGAAAGCGTTGATGTCCTTCTGCAATGCTTGGCAATCAGCTATAGATTTTTGCGGCAAATTTAAAGATCATGCTATTAATAATAATAATGCAATATCAATCATCTGCATTTATAAAAGTTTACCTAATTCATCTTTTACTAAGACATAAGTAAAATGTGAAAGATCGACATAATACCTCTTTTTATTTATTCATCTCATTTTTTGATGAGTTTCTAGTATAACCTCCCTATGAACGTAAACTATACAACTAATAATTTTACTGTTACTTAATAATAACAAAACCTACCTCAGTGCTTTCGAAATATATATTCACACGCTAGTAGGTGGTAATGGTGCTCACGGATTAAAAAAAAAGATTAATCATCTGAAAAACCCTGTTGCTTAATCTAAACAATACAAAGTGTCCCTCAGTCAGCCCCCATATTGGCAAAGTTAATAGCGGCCCCATCGATTGTGTAAATCGCGAATATGCCCATCCCACAATATTCCGTACTTGTTTCCACTTAAAATGGATTATGGTAAAGTCATTATTATACTATAAAACCTTACCTTATAGCTTCACAAATGCCTCTAACCCATCTTGTCATCTCTCGAGGTGAATAAACGTAATGTGGTTGCATGTCTTGCGTAAAGCGATCTTGTGAGACCAAATAAAATTCTACCATCGCGTTCGTTAAGGGTTCCGCATATCCTTTAAGATTCGGTGCTAATCTTAACATTGCTCTTATGAAGGTTCCATAAATCTGTGAAACAAAAAATAATTAATAAGGTACAAAATTTCAAGAAGTCCTTTTTGTTTTTAAAGAAGTCCTAAGAGCGTATGTTTATGTTGGGAAATATCAACACCTATGCCCCGAGCCAGGACATAGATGGCGCAATAATTTATGAATCTTAATAATTCTTTACATAGCGAACCAGAAGCAAGAACAGATCTGTCATTAAGGTATTGCACAGAAATCTTTTCTTTTAGAGAATTGTTATATAATTACCTGTTTCAGAGATATTTCACCAGGGTAGTCGACATAAACAACAGGAACGTGTCTCAAAAATCGATGCGATAACGGTTTCCTGCCAGGATCCGTCGGAGGGTTGCAAGCTCCAACAAATTGTATACGCTCCAAAGCAACCCATGTTTGATCGGACGCCCGATAAAAGCCCTTTTGTTCAACCAACTGCCGCAGGAACATAATGACGCGTTGTGTGCCGTAGTTATCCATATCCGGCAAATTGATTTCATCGCAAAATAGAACTAACCATCTACCCAACTAAAAAATCATAAAGAAAGTTAGAGATACCAATAAACTAAAAATTCACATTCCTGGAGGTACCTGTACAGGAGCTAAAACTACTCCATTGGGCGTTTTCCTATATTCGCAGTAGTGATCGAACGTTTTCAGCAATAACTCAGGCGTAGTTGCGGAAGAAAAGTTCAGTCCGACCACTTCCATATCGGGTAAAGCTCGAAGCGCGGAGAATAGGGTCATTGTCTTGCCGGAACCAGGTGGGCCACATAGTACTGCAAATTAAAATATTAGTTTACTCTTTAATGCAAAAAATTAGATATTTTAAGCAAAATCGCGATCTAAGCTCGCCGGCACAATTAACCGCCATCATGAAAAATCCGTTACCTTTAGATTTTGTGTATAACGCACAGCCTTATCGAGTTGTTTATGCTTATTCGACAGAAAAAAAATTGAAGTAGTGTTATTTGTGACGTAAATATATCAGAAGCGATTTAAGTGTACTTAAAGAGTGAGACTTTGTTTATTATTTTAAATTGATATTTATTGCGTTTTAGTTCACCATTTGTTTCATTAGTTTCTTTATCAGGTGAAAACAAAATTAAATTGTTTAATAACAATTCCGATTGGTGCTACTACTACAGCTAAAACTTTGACTTTAATCGACTAATAGCGAGGCTATTAGTAACAACTCAACTAATCCTTGTCGTACATAATGTTAATCGCAGGCATCTCTTGGTTCAGAAACACATTAAATTTTACTACAGCGTCCCCTTACGGTCAGATGACAAACTCGATGTGCTGAATTGTTCAGGCAACATCGAGTAGTACGCCTTCATTTTGCTCGAAATTATATTAATTGGACAGTAGGGCATCTGCACATTCGTAGAAAACCATGCGTGCACCACGCGACCTATTGCACGCTGGTATGTATATCATTGTTTCAAATGAAACCATCTACACGAGCGTAGAACTGGTCGCGACCGCACGGGGTTCGGCGTAAGCTAGTCAAGCGCAACTGCCAGGGTCAAGTGGAACAATTGATCACAACGTTGCGAGCGTACGCAAACAGTACCAAGTTTTAGAGTTTAAACCACGAGAGTAGTTAAGAAAATTGCTCAATTCGCAGTTACTTGTGTTGGTGAGTGTATTGAAACACACTACACGCCGATAAAAAATTGCATATTCTGTTATCCTTGATGTGGTAATATCATAATTATAAAACGTTGATCATGGCCATCAATCAGCTGTTGGTCGACGTAGGGTTCCTTGTTTGGTGTATTTTCTTGATTATATTTAAGTTCTCAAATGTATTTTTAGAAAATTTATATGGAACATATTATCATTAATTTTAGTATATCATCTTATGCAATGTTTACATGTGTAAAAACATAACAATTTTAGCATATTGCTAGGTGAAAACGTAGTCTTGGCTATCGATTTCTTCCTATCTTAAGGGTGCGTTCGCGTTTGCAATCCGGCCGATCGGGTGTGTTATTCACGTTCGTATATAAGGCCGATTTGATCTGTATCACAACCAAAAGCGTTCATTATTAACGTCAAATCGTGATCCAAACGGTCGATGCATTTTGACCGACCGTTGAGGATTCTGACGTCACATATAACCTAAGTGTGTCAAGTTAACACTCTTTACTTATTTATAGTAAAATAATAATCTATCATAATATACCCGTTTCTTCGTGAAAAGTAGTTTATATGTGCATTTATATCGCTATCATTGTTGAAAAAAATTTCATTTGACAGAACTGATAAAACATCTT
>JARFOC010001151.1:0-16289 GCA_031763485.1 Osmoderma eremita | reverse complement strand
CTGAATGGTACACAACCATTTGTTTGCCAGAAGTATTCGGAAAAATAAGGGAAACCAACCGCCGAAGATGGATCATTCTCCATCAGGATAATGCAAGCTCTCACACATCAGCTCAAACAAGAGAGCTTTTGGCTACTGAAAAAATTGAATTGATGGGTCATCCGCCGTGCAGCCCTGATTTGGTACACAATGTAAGTATTTTTGTTTTCGCACATCAAACAAAAATTACGTGATCAACGTTTTTCGACGGCTGAAGAAGCAGTTGATGCTTTCAAAGTGTATATTTTGGAGGTACCTCAATCGGAGTGGAAAAAGTGCTTCGAAAACTGGTTCAAGCCCATACAAAAGTGTATTGATCTTCGTGGAGAATATTTTGAAAAAACAATAAAACCATTTACTATGATTAATTTTAGTTTCTGTTCTCTATTCCCGAAATATAAAAGGCATTCTTGGTATATTTTTACGAACCTTCTTCGTTGCTTGTAAAAAAGGTATCTTTCACAGCTTTCACGAGACGTATATTTAGCTTTTTAATCTTTGGACCCCATGCAGCAATAATGTACATAATAAATATTCACCAAGAATGGAAGTTACTTCTTTCCATCTGGTGATATTTAGTGCTGGGGTGCTATTAACAGCTTATGCTAATGACTTGAGCTATCTATTTTTGATGTCGTCATATTAGCTTGTTTGAGATTTTAGTTATAAATGTTTTTTTTTAATTTTTAATAAATTAATGTAGGCATAGATTTGAACTAACATTTCAGTAAGTATCTCTCGGAAGAAATAAAAGTGTGCAACTTCCAAAATTCAAACATTAACCTCCTTGTGGGTTGTCGAAAGTACATTGGATTTAACTTCGAAGATCAAATTTGTTGGGAATGCAGCCAGTTCAATCAAAACACAACTTTATTGTTTCGCTCGAGCTATCGGTTTTTCTTTAAAACTTTCTTCAAGGATACAAACTACAAAATTATATTTTGTAGTTTGAACATATTGTTCGATGATAGGACAAAAATGAAGAAATTATACTGAACAATTACTTACATGTTATGACTTAAATTATTGTCTGACGTGTTAAAATATGGACAAAACAGATTTAAAAGCGAGTTTGTGTTCGTTGAAAGAGTTAAATTTTAGCAATAAATCAATCGTCGCTGTAGCAGGGACCGCACATATTAAATCATCAACGTATTTATAGATGAATGGTAACTGAAACCCTAAAGTAGGAATGACAGTATCTAATAAGTGATCTATTGGAATTAATGCCAGAATGGGACTAAGAGGGCTTCCCATTGGTGTTCCAAATATTTGTTGATAGAAACTATTTTCAAAGCAGAAATTGGTTGTGTCAAATAAAAATCTGACAACTTCAAGGAAGTTGATCAGCGCGGTATAGACCTAGTGGCTCGATGAGGTGCCAATGTACCTGAATTAATTCCAACTAAAACCAACTCCAATGGAATGTTCGTGAACAAAGAAACAACATCCAGCGAAACGATGATATAATCAGCAGGAATGATCTTGTTGGGCCATTGCTTCTACAAAATGGAAAGAATCCTTGATATTATAAGCAGTTCGATTAGCAAGTGCTTGAGTTAAGATTTTTGCAATAAAAGATTAAAGATCATAAGTTGGAGAACCAACAAATGATACATCCAATCCTCCTTATGTATTTTCGGAAGTGCATACAGTTTTGGGACAAGTACCATTGTAGATGAATACGTGTGGAATTCTTCGTAGAAGTCGCTTTTAAGTCTGTTTGTCGATCATAATGTTGAGATTGTGTTATACTATTCAATATTTTAATGTGTCAACGTAAATATTTTGTCCGTATTTTAACATTAATTTAAATCATAACATGTAAAGTAATTGTTCAGTATAATTTCTTCATTTTTGTCCTATCATCAAACACATATTTTGTAGTTTGTACTCCTGAAGAAGGCTGTAAATAAAAAACGAAAGCTCGAGCCAAACAATGAAGTTGTGTTTTGATTGAACTGGCTGCGTTGCCAACAAATTTGATCTTCGAATTCTAACCAGTACTGTCCACTACTCCAACATTGGATTTAACATGTGACCTACATTCCGCCAAATCAGATATTCAAAATTATACTAGCTTCATTTACTCTGATCTTCCCAATGAAAATTACTAGTTTAACTCAATCAATTCTCATCATTAGCTGTAGACCATATTTTCTTCCATATTTTTGAAGATACTTGAACGTAAATATTATCTTGATATTGAGTGCTTTTGATTCTTTATCAACTTATTTATTAAGTTGGCATTCATCTCCCTGTTACGATGATTTCTGCGTCAATGCTTCTATAATATTTTTAAGTCTTAATTCATCGATTCTCAGCATTACTTTAAACCATATTTTCTATCGTATCTTTTATTCCTTCGTATAGATTTTTGAAGATATTTGAACGAAAATATTGATATTTAATGCTTTTGATCTTTTACCGTCTTATTAACTTAATATTCGTCTCTGTATTATGATGATTTTTACGTCAACACTTTTATCATCTTTCTAATTTTTGATCAATCGACCATCACCATTAATTTTAGCCCAAATAAAAATGAGGCTAACTAAAGTAACTTCAACTTTCAGTTTGATATTACTGTACATCGCTTACTGAAATTTTAGTTGTTACCTTCTTAGATATGATTAATTTTTTTACAGATAATTTACACCTTTCCTGGCTCCCGTAAGATTCTATTTGTTGCCTAGAGTGCACGTTACTTAATCAATTACTCGCATATAAGTATATGGAAAGACTTCATCGTGCTTAAACATAGTGCGAGACAAAATCTATTGACTTACCTTTCAGTTTTTTTTTCTAATCGTAAATTTTCCATATGCTTATAATATAAATCGCTTATTAAAACACTAACGTTGTGTTGTTTTAATTTACAAAGTTCTTTCTCTTCGAGAAAAGTAGCAATTGTTCCTTTGTTAAAACACTCTTTAGCGTTTCATACTAAATGTTACAGCCGAAACTGAAAAAATTGTGATAGGAGATGCGAATAATGACGTTTCGTTATCGCCATCTTTGCAATTCAACAAGAACAAAGGTATCAAAAAGATATTCGGGAAATTGAAACGGTCCGGATCTGGGAATTTAGACGATTTGCCTGGTATCGGTGAATTCCAAAGGGGTGGAGTCAGAGCTACTGCAGCCGGCCGTTTAGGATGCAGTGAGCAATCACAAAAGTAATTTTCATTTTTACAAAATCCACGAATTTATCAATATACAAACCTAGTTCTAAATGTAGTTCTATAAATTTTTGTTTAAACAAAGTCATAATAATTTTTCTTTAGACCAAACAAACCTTTCGAAGAATGGGATATAGACGACGTCTGCAATTGGTTGCAAGATTTAAGCCTGGATCAGTACACGACAGAAGCGAAACGATGGGGCAAATCCGGAAAAGAACTCCACGAGACCTCATTCAACGAAATCGAAAAAGAGCTGGGTGTGAAGATCCCGCTGCATCGGAAGAAGTTGCAATTAGCACTAGTAGACGTTCAGGAGAACGGTTCGAGCGATCCCTACCTCTCAAAAGCTGGAAAATTGGACATGGCATGGGTCCTAAGGTGGTTGGACGATACAGGGTTGCCACAGTACAAAGAATCTTTCTTAGTCAACAAAATAGACGGCAGGGTTTTGCACCGATTAACCATGGACGATCTGGGTTTGCTTCATATAACTTCCCTCTTGCACGTCGCGAGTTTGAAAAGAGGTATTCAAGTATTGAGGGAGAATAATTATGAAGGGGGATGTTTGCAAAGGAGATCTCTACCGGACGATCCACCACATCCGACCGCAAAACAGATTTCTCTCTGGACGACGCACAGGTAAATTTTAATTTTGTTCCATCCTTAAGATCCGTCAGTATTATCGCTACATTCATTCATCAGGGTGATGGAATGGTTAAAAGCTGTGGACCTAGCCGAATACGCCCCGAATCTTCGAGGATCTGGAGTGCACGGTGGCCTAATGGTTCTGGAGAATAAATTCACAGCGGAATTGCTCGCATCCCTACTGTCGATTCCTCCCGGCAAGACGCTATTGAGGAGGCATCTGAATACGCACTTTAAAGAATTACTGGGTAAAGAAACCATACAAGCGAAGCGGGAAGCTGAAGCGACCCTGGGGTATATCCCTCTCACACCGTCGTCTAAGATTAAAGTGAGTTTACTTAAAAATTCGGAAGGGTAAAGCGTTCTAAAGCGGTTTTCTTTTTAGGTAACGAAAAAATCCCATTTCTCTTTGAAAAGGAACAAGAGCAAATCGGAGGCGGACTATGGGGATTTAGTGTGTCCCATGAATCCACAGTCAGGTGAACTTAACGGTTCTACTTTTAACAGCTCTCTGGGTGTAAGTTTTACTAACCTCTAACCAGTTTTTATTTTTTTTTCTTTTTTTTTTCTTTGTGTCTCTTAAAATGAACAATGTTATTTATCCTTCTTTTTTTATCTGGAAATCATAAAATATTGGAATGAATACATATGATGCGATGTATGGGATAAAGCAGTCTTTTAAAGTTTCTATTAAATATAATTTCTTAAATATAACAACAGTAATATTAATTATGCTACAATATTACAGCAACAATTGTTCATTTTAAAGACAAAAAAGCTTTAGTGTTACTCATCAATTATCTGTAAATAAGTACTTACATACATTTTAAGTGTTATTTCAACTATTTAAAAGTACTTCGATTTTTCGTTTTGTATAAAAACAAAGGGGTGTGGCCTATGCACTACGAGTTGACACAATTACAATGGTGTGGTTTTCTTTCATGCTGGACACGGAAATAGGTACCGGAAATATTGATTATAGAGTGTTGAGCATAGTCATCGTGTTTATTTTTCTTTAAAAAAGAGAGAGAAACGCTTCTTGGATATTCTTTTTTTAACACAGGTGTGTGTGTGTGGCGTCTTCCTTCTTTGGTATTTTTTATTTTTCATTCTTTCTAGGCTATAGATAGCGAAACAAGTACTATATACATAGATTCTTTCTTTACTGTACTTATATGCGTAGATTAGTGCATTGTAGTGGCAAGAGCAGCATATTAATTTTTTTTGTGCAACAATTAATCACCTTTTTGGGAGTTGAATTTAGTTGGATCTTACCATTAATGACGATGATACATTGCATACGCGACACGCAAGCAAGCACATCGATATTTTTACCTACATAAACGTAGTAGATTTTCGTTTCATTAATTCCTAAGTGCAATTATACAGGGTGAGTCCGAATAATGAATAGATATTATTGAAAAATCTTACATACACATCGATTGCGTTTGTCATCGAATGCTAATTAGAGAAAATCCATTATTCCGGGTACGGGGTGTTGTTTCTGATTGGTTCCTCTCATTTCTGTCCGATCGCGTTCAGTGTGCCGCAGGGCTTAGTTCTTGGCCCCGTGGTATTTATACTTTTTATAAATGACCATTGAAATTATTAACTTGTCTTTGTTTTTATACGTTGACGACGTTAATGTTGTGATTTTTGGGGGCTGATCTTGCGTAGGTTGGTGATTGTGCCAACACCGTATTGGTGCAACTGTGTCCCCGATTTCAATGTAATAGACTACACATTAATGCCTTCGAAACGTTTTTCATATCGCCCAGTTCAGAATTGGTTTTAATGTGGGTATGCAGCTGAAGGGCGAGATATTAAAAGGCCAACACTTAGTTGATACGAGGTTAGTTCCAGAAATACCCGCCCTGTCGTATAGATGCGGTTGTTGTTTAAGAAAAAATCTCATGGTGAAAGTAGCAACCTTAAATGTGCAGTTTGAAGACGCTAAGTTGTTTAGTATTTGTCTGGTAGCCGTCAGTAGTGAACGTTCTCAGTGAATTTGTAAACATGGACAAAATTGGTCATCGTTATGTGACACAATACTTTCATTTGAAAGGTGTCAGTCCAACCAATATCAAAGCCCACTAAATTTTCATCATCTTAATCTGCATAAGCAAGTACAGAGCATGTTAAGAAAGAAAGCAACTCATTAAGATGGAGCATGAATAGCAAAGGTCCAAAAATTGAGCCCCAAGGTACTCCAGATGAGGAGCAAATCTCTAATGATTCAAACCGTTGTAAAATACACAATCGCACCTGTCAGTCAAGTACGAATGAAGTAATTCAAGTAACGGCACGCCAATTCCAAAAGTTGAGAGTTTCTTGATCAAGACCCCATGATCAATGGTGTCTAATGCGGAACAGAAATCCAGGCCAGGCCAGGCCAGAAATTACTATCCAGTTCTTGATACATAAATTGTACGAACGTGACCTAGTTGGTTACTATTCACGATGAGTACTCTAGGGGAGTACTTTACTTCGTTTACAGCAGTAAAATATTGGCAGAGTTTAAACGAGACCCTACGAGCTGCCAAGGCGAACATCGGCAGTAGACGACTAAAAGAGGTGACCACGCCAGAAGTGGTGAAGAAAATCCACAAAATGGTATTGGATGACCGTCGACTGAAAGTGCGCGAGGTAGCAGACAAGATAGACATTTCAAAAAGTGCTGTACATCGCATATTGACAAAAAAATTGAAGATGAGAAAGCTGTGCGCAAGATGGATGCCGCGTTTGTTCACAATGGAACAAAAATAGCACCGTGAGGATGTTTCTGTTGAGTGTTTCGCGATGTTTCACAGCAATAAAGGCGAGTTTTTGCGTCGATTCATAACCATGGATGAAGCATGGGTCCATCATTTCACACCTGAGACGAAGCAACAGTCAGAACAATGAACTGAAAGGGGAGAATCGGCTCCAAGCAAAGAGGAAGACAGTTCCATCTATAGGCAGGGTCATGGCATCAGTTTTTTGGGATCCGCGTGGAATCGCTTTCATTGATTATCTTCAAAAAGGAGATTGTGTTTCCTTTTTGAAGATAATCAATGAAAGTGAAAGAAATGGCGACTATTATAATTAACTCATTACAGCGTTTGATTGATGAAATCAAGAAAAAACCGGCCGCATTTGACAAGAAAGGAAGTGTTGTGTCATCAAGACAATGCGCTAGTTGACACATCCGGTATCGCTGTGGCCAAAATCAAAGAGTTGATTGCTCACCAGATTTAGCCCCCTCTGATTATTTTCTCTTTCGGTGGTAAAAGATTTGCCAACAATGAGGAGGTGGAGTCTGCTGTTGCTGGCTATTTTGAGGAGCATTCGATAAGTTAGGGATGTGAAGAACTGCAAGCACTGTGGGTTCGTATCATCACTCATACACAGTACGGGGAATTTCATACGCAACAAATTGATTTAATAAATTCAGTACACATGTTTCGGGAGCAACCATTCGGGACTTGGTTGACAATGGGAGCCCACGTGCCCTCCAAAACAAATGCACCGAATGTATTAAATCAATTTGCGGTGTGTGGAATTCCAGACGCTGTGTATTCGGTTAAAGATGTCCGGTGTGGCTCCGCTTTTTAATTTGTTGCCCTACGCTAAGTTCAAGAAACGGTACGGAAATTTAAATTTGTATTACGAATTATTACTACGGGGAACTATGTGTATTTCATTGAAGAATTTTTTTCTATTCTTGAGCGTTAACTTGGCAGTTATTTTATTATTTTTTATCTATCATATAGGAGGCTATCTGTAAGCAGTTGCGAGAGTAAAAATACATAAAATGATGTGGGCTAGCGTCGGACCCACCCTGTATTTATCAATATAAAATCAAAATTTCACATTAAAAAGAACTGAAACTGAATCTACTACATATGTATTCGATATTTGATTAATTTAAAACTAAACGAAATTTACATATTTAAACAGATGACGATGAGGGAAGATCAAAGGGAAGAGGGTGTCTCTCTGCGCGCTGAAGAGCTCCTAGATTCCAGCACGCCATCCTCGTCCAATTCGCCGATACCCGACAGACGCACAGTTTAATAAAATTAAATAGTAAATGGATAATGCATTTATTTCAGCGATTCCTAAGAGTAACGATTATCCTTGGGAAATTTTAAAGACGAAAAACTCATCCATCTGAATTTTTACCCATTTCTCGTTCCATCGTCATCATCAGTATCATGATCGTGTTTACCTCGCAGATGATCGATCATCTGTTGAAGACGCCATCTACGGGATATCTTCTCATTTATCTGCAAAAGAAATAAGACTGTTATTGTATATTGTTGCCAATGACTTTATGGCTTAGATTTTTCAGTCTTGAATAGCAATTTGGTTGCTATTTTACACAATTTGACAGATTCATCCACAAATGAATTCTTTTGCGCATCCTTTTTATTGAATAAGGTCTGATTCATACGTTCAAATTTAGAGGTGAAAATATATTTTAGAAACATTATTTTTATTTTACTTGCAATTTTTTACTTTATTATACATTCTGTTCTCATCAAGTCAAGGAATTATATTTCATTTGTTGGGCAATTCCCATTTATACATATATCAAAATTAATCAGAGTTTTACACATGTCAAAAGCATAAAACCAAACCGTCAGCCTAATGGTGACGTAATATTAGATACATTTACATAGTCGGCAATCCTAGAAACACCCACCTTTTGTTTAGTTCTACACAGACGTCAAAATCATTATAAAACAAATTACTGTCGATAGTGTGTGTGGTGATATATTTATTTTGCGATTGGGTGTATTTTTTTGGAATTTTATATATTTTACATATTTGGCAATTCTGAAATCATTAGCAGTGACGGTTACCAATACTATAAACATAATCATTATTACTTTCTAGTGTTACTCCCAACGAATCGGGGAGACACTGCAGTCGCCTTGTTCTTGAATAAATGCAATTTACATCAATTTGACAGATGTCATAATCGTTAAAATAAAACAAATGACTGTCAGTATTGTGGTGACGTAATTATTCTTTTTTTTGCGAGGAGTAAGTGATACCTTTTGGTAATCTTACCAATGCAATACCTGAAATCTGTACCATTAATATTTACAAATATTTATAACTTTAACAGTTCTTACTTTGATTGAATTAAGGAGAAATTTGCTTTGTTTCCGAATAAATTCAATTACACATAAAAGCAAAGTTGCCAATTTGATAAGATATCAAAATCATTATAAAAGAAGCGACTGTTTGTTAATATGATAGTGTGACGTGGTGTTCCTGTTTTTTTAGTGATGAGAGACCGTTTATATTTTGTGAATCAGACCACAATAAATAACACCATACATTTCACGATTTTTTTTTGTCACGGAAAATAGGATGTATTAATTGCTAATATGGGTACGTTCCACTTAGTGTCACTACTATTTACGCTCGCTTCGTTGTGATCGATTGTTCCACACTGATCGCTAGTCATGTGACGTAATTTGCTAGTGAAACGCAATTTTAACGTTATAAATACAGAAAAAATTAGGTTATGTTGTCAAATATGCAGTTTGTCGTACAGTGTAGGGATGGGACAAACGGTTATTTTCAAATAACCGTTATCGCCGCGACGTTATTTTCCAATAACTGTTATTTTAAACAGTTCACGTTATTATCGTTCTCGGCGCTTTAGATATGCTATACATAATAACTGTGCGATATATTACAATCAGTTCAGTTGGAGCGAGCGTTACCAGTTATTTTGGTAATTGTTAATATCGAAAATCGAGAACCGAAAACAGTTATCGCCCGGGAACGGTTATTAATAACAGTTATCGCCCGGGAACGGTTATTAATAACAGTTATCGGCCGGGAACGGTTATTAATAACAGTTATCGCCCGGGAACGGTTATTAATAACAGTTATCGCCCGGGAACGGTTATTAATAACAGTTATCGATATATCGCCCATCCCTAGTACAGTGTATATTTATAGACCACTTTTAAACGAAATTATTTAAAAAATATATTGTCTACTATTAACAGCTCCCCTATTTATGTCGTCTCTGTTATAAACGTTATAAATCTGATTAAAAACTATCTGTCAACAAGTCGGTTTCTGTAAACGTAACAATTCTGACCGGCGATGTTAATAATGCAATACATTATGGGACAAAGGCTCACGCTGATGAGTAACGTTTTCGCAGTCGCGAAACGGAAGGGTATGACGATTAATTTGAGCGTTAGGTGATGCAAGTGGAACGCACCCGATGACATCAACACAAAAATATAAAAGACGACAATAAAGCTAAAAATAAACTACATATGCATTGTTAACAATAGGTTTAAAACTGTAGTTCAAGGTTCATTTCATCGCTTCGTTTGAACGTATTATTCTAATTTTGCTTCGTATGTATTTACTTACTGTTAGATACATTTAACAACACTGCAACACACAGTTGATAGCTTGAAATGAAATAGATTTATTACATAAATATCATTCGTAAAAAAGTGTTGATATAACTCCAACTAATTGTGTGTATTACTCTTACAATTATATATTCTATTGACTTGAGAAAAGATAAACAAAAACTTTTTTATACATATCTAGAACATACATGCCAAACATTCATTCCTTAATCAAAAGGAAATATTCATAATAAAGGTTATACATACTAAAATCATTTTTTGAATCCAAATTTAATTTTATATTTCTCTCAACATCTTTACGTCATCACTATCTCATACCACATAATTTTTAATCACCAAAACGAATATATTTTAATCAAATGTCTTCCCCAGTATTTGCCTTAATATAAAACAAGAAAAAATACATTTGATGATCAATGAATATTTAAAACAACTAAAATAAAAATAAAGTATTATTGAATTTTACAATTTTCTACATCTTTTATAACGAATATTAATTAACACTTTTTTATAATTATTACTTATTTGTATTATGCGGTAAATTAAATTAAAATATTTAGACGATATATTGACAAACTGAAAAAAGTCGATGTTATATTGTGCCAATTTTATAATGAATTTTCTTATGTCTAAGTAATCCTTCAATTAGATAGTTAGTCTTCTGATTACAGGATATACAAAAAGGAAGATAGCTTAGCTATATTTTTTAATGAAAAATAAAGTATTTTTGTGTAGTGATCGACGATATCTTACGCATAAGAAAATCAGAAACAATCGATGTATTTAATTTGAAAACGTTTTTTTTTTTTAATATAATATTTACATATATACAAAATATGAATTTTGTAATTTATAATATTCTAATAATAATGATAATACAGTATTTATTACTTTATTAAATATGAATAAACTATTGTTACCAGTATCTATAAATATTATATAGAAAGGTAGTGAAAATTGATGATACTACCCTTGTCTAGATTTTAGATAAACTGACCAAATTTACTTTTTATTAAGTAAATATATTATAATATATATATACATACATACATTGTTTGTATCCAGTTATGAAAAGGTATAAGTATATGTAAAGATATAAAGGAGAAAAATTTAAATTATGGAAACATCCATATCTAACATAACGCAATATCATTGTAACTACATAATTAATCATTACATAAATATGAAACAAAAAGAAAGATCTAAGGTAAGATAACCGCATTGTTATTTGTTGAGATTTATTAAGATAAAAATTAAGGGATTAAAAAACTATATATATATATATATAGATTCATTAAAACGGAAGGACGAGATGTTAAAATGTTATTAAAAAATATCTTGGGCCTTTTGATTTTACATTTACATTTTATATGCTGAATCAATAAGGAAAAATCAAAGTATAATAATGTCACAATACTTGATAATTATCATTAATTACTTCTCCTTGTTCGTATTAATTTATAATGCTGAGTTTGTGTACATTAACAACAATTTTATGTATTTTTAATTCAATAAAAAGAAAAAAAAAGATATTTAATGAGATCGTTCCATTATTTATTTGTCCTAGCGAATATTCCGATATGTGATAATGCGTTTGTGCTAGAAATCCTCAGAAAATTTAAATTGTAGTAAACTCAAACTTGTATACATACTAAAAGGCATCCAAGGAGCGCGAATATTATTTTTTTCGGATCGCGAGCATTTTTCCAAGATTCTGGATATTTTTTGACATTACATAGGGGTATTTAAATGTCGATGGGCCCTCGAGTTGCCCCCGCCCCCCGGAAGAATTTTTATTTTCTAAATTTAAACCTAAAAATCGTTACAATGACGTGAAACTTAACGCATCTAGCCAACACTGACACTCGCTACCAACTCCTACATAAGTCCAAGTCATAGTAAGCGGGAAATTCAAATTTAAAATGTTGTGCACAGCAAAATAAAAATGATGAAAAAATACTCATTAAAAAATACTACTCTTTTCAAGTAATGCATTAGGTGGAAGTATGTTTATAAATAGTACCTATCAGATTCGCTCTCAAAAATCTCCAACTTAATAGAAACAGTGTTGATAGGGAAGACTGCCAAAAATTGTTCTAAATTCGGCATTTTAAACACGACAGTGGCGGCTCGTGAATTTTTATGCTGTAATTTAGTGTAACTTAAGAGTTGGTTATTTTTTATCTTTCTTACGCTACATTAAATGAAATCATATTTGAGGCATGCTCAATATCTTGAATTCATTTAATTTTAACATTCTCCCGTGAAATCTAGGGTGGATTCGATTAGTGTCATGTTCATTTTATTTTTCGAAGTGGAAGATGAAATAATATTGTTACATTCCATGCTGATATTGGTCCATCCGTTTTGATTGTACTTACACGAAAAAAACACAATCTGATCAAATAAAATAATACGTCAGTTAGAACCAAATTAATTTCACCTCGTGTGTGTTAACCGCCAAAAATGTGGGACTATATTATCCCTGATGTGCGACGTTTAACGTTTCTTTGCGCATGCGTTACTTTTAAATTACAGAGGAACATAAACGCATTTCTTTTCTTAAATTAAATCTTAGCTTACATTGCACTACATGTTAAATTACATTACATTACAGGACGCTGCATAGATCGACCTTAATACCATTTTAAACAAAATCCTTTTCTATCGATAACATACACCAAAAACTGTGGCCAGAATTTAACCTGTCCCCACACAATTAAAATCACCCTGTATAAGCAATATTACCAACTAAAGTAATTTAAATTTTTAGTCACTTGATTTTCGGAAATTGTCGCTCGCTATGTGAATATATTAAAACACTCTTTAATACCGATTTTATAGAACTAATTTACTAAAGCCATAATAAAGGAGATTTACTTTAATTGAACCAATCTGTAGATAAGAGATCCGTTTTTCGGGGTGTGGTGGTAAAAGGTATTAAGCTGTAACCCTAGGAAGTACAACTTCAAATTTTCAAGTGGATTTGAATCGTGAAGAATATTAACTTATAGTGCTCGCAATTAAACAATCGACTTTTGACATTTCGTCGTTGCACGACATGGTTGCCACGCATTACAAAGCATATCATATGGTTATGATTAAAGAAAAATACGAAAATTATCAAGGCTAAGTAGAATGTCAAAATGGCAAACGTCAAGTAAATTGGTTGACAACTTACCTTATCTATGCAACTGGTAACGCCCTAATTGAAGAAATTCTACGCGAGCGAAATATCACTAGATTTGACATAACTATATGAATTTGCCGAATGTAAAGTCGTATTGGTATGATTTTAACATTATCGCTGTCAAAAGTCGACTGTTTCGTTGCGAGAACTATACATATACATATTGTACAGAACATGCCGATACAATTTTGCCAAATTTAACATATTAACTACGTGAAAATCCTACAATTTTTACTATAAATATATAGATAATTTCTTACAACAATAGCAGTGGCGGTTCGTCGGGGGTGGAAGGGTAGGCACTGCCCACCCTAATATAATTAAAGAGAATGAAAATCTTTAGACATTCATTTATTTTTAATAATGATAAATATTTGTGTCTACTCCTGCCCACCCTTTAAAAATACTTACGAGCCGCCCCTGACCAATAGCTAAAAATAAAAATACTTATACTTAGGAGGAGGATACTTGATATTTGTTTAAATGTGAATACATCCTATAGGGATCCAGTACATATTTCATATTTTAAAAGTTTTCCCAAAGAAATTCTCAATAAACAACTGTAGTATCGGAGAGAAAAATCTAGAGCAAAAATAGTTCAGTGTTGACAAAATAAACAAAAAGGTAAGCAAAGAACAAGGTAGGTATACATAAACACAGCGAGGCAGGATAAAATTTCAGTCGCCCAGGATAAATCACATTGCCCTATTAAGTAAGGTAAGGTAAGATAACTTTATATTTCTTAAATACACATTAAATATTTATCAGTTATATTTTTATCATATAAAAAAAATTTCCGTTTTTCCTGATTCTAATCAGAGCAAACATTACTTAGCAATGCCAACATTTTTAATTCATTTTCAATTTCGTTTTCGCAAAGTGTTTTCATATAATAATCGTGTTGAACTTGACTGCATGCGACAAAACACAGACAAGATAACGTAGTTACTTTGTCTGTGGACAGATAAAGTAGTAAATAAAGCCAGTTGGATGTATTGGACAATAACTAATTTAAACATTGCATAATATTGCATGTAGATATTGAAAATAAAAGTAACCTCGAATTGACCTTGTCTATAATTTTAGCACACAAACAATATGAGTCATGCGTAGATCCAATAACAAAAAAAAACATTGATAAGCACGCCCATATCATTCCAATTTGCAAAATAATCCCTATTTGAAACGTGTAGAAAATTTAGCAACCATATCCACCCATCTTTATCAGTTTACTACATATTTCGCCTTTCATAATACGTACATTGTAATAGTTGCAATGCTATTGGAATAACGCGTTACCGATAGTTCTTGGAATTTTTAAATTTAGGATCTTGTTGGAATAGATTTATGGGAATTCCGAATCGAATATAAACACAGCGTAACTTAAAAACTGGTTATTATTAGTAATATCGTATATCGTTGCTGAGCATCGTCCTAGTGTGCAACAGTGTGTAGATTCTGTGGTTAATTTAGGCGTCATATCTACAGCCGAATCGTTTTAATGCGTTGTCGATTAAACTTTATCTAATATCTAAAATATCGTGTTATAATCATAGATAAGAGAACAGTTATATAGTATAATATACTTAGTTTCATTATCATTAGTGAGTCAGTTACCGGTGTTACAATTCCATTACCGCCTGATACGACAACATTGTGTAAAACATATTGAGGTGAGTTTCAAATAAAACTTATTAGGTATATTTTTATAGTTTGACAAGCTATTATAAACAAACGCACTAGCATTTTTTACCTCACCTGTTGTTATTAAACATAAAACATTTCAATTTTGAAGTTTAAAGTGATGTTTGCAGGAATATGTCACAGCATTTAAACAGCTGATAAGTGGCAGTAGTTCAGTCAAATATTTCCTTGATATCGTTTACGAAATAATGTTATTAGTTCATAGAGATTTATTAGTTAATAATTTTATTATTTCATTTCGCTTTGAAAATATCTAAACGGTGTCTCATATCGTTTAAAACATTTAAATCGAGATAATATTTAAGGTGCTGGATAAGGTATTAAGCCCCAGCAAGGATTGATATACAGCGAGATCGTAAAGTATAGGATAAAATTCTTAAAATCCAAATAATTTTTTTTTTCCGGTGAAACGCTTGAACGGGTATATTTTGGTAGACAAAATTTGGGGAATTTATGACGTCACCAATATATATTTTTAAACGCCAACCTATACTTTTTTTCCTTTTGTTTGATAGTGTTGCATTTATTATTCAATACTCACAAAAGGTAATATGTTGAATTAGAAAGTTTTGAGGAAAACCGAAAAAAACAACTCATACTTAGTTGATGGAGCGTATGAAAGGCAATAAAAAATATTTCTTTTAATAGATGATTTAGTTAGTAGATCAAAAATGTCAAACAAAATTTTTATATCCATATATGCAACCTATAAATATGCATATTACTTAATCAAAAAGAAAAGAAGTCTCTATTGTTAAGTCGACAGGTGCTATCACAGGATGGATCAGAGAAAAACAATGTTGAGTCACTACTGAGTTATTTTTAAAATATTTACCAAACGACTGTAAATCTAGAATACATAATTATATGTACACAGAAATGTGCAAAATAATACCAATGACAATAATGGAAAAGCTTAGTTCCATCAGTAAGTTCAGTCGAAAATCAATAATGTCCACTATGTTCGAACAAGATTAAAAATTATTCAGACATCTACCCACCCATTAGCTTTAAACCCCCTAATAACTTCAGTGTAGATTATAGGGTAAATCCCCCAATTATTGGCACCTTAAGAAAACTTTTCAAGTAATATTTTACTCAAAATGTATTTTATAACATTGGGTGGAT
>JARFOC010001150.1:0-20196 GCA_031763485.1 Osmoderma eremita | reverse complement strand
TAAATGTGGTATTATTCATTTTTATACAGTTTTTAACTTGTGCCCATACCATTTCAATGTGATTTAACTCGCAGTGGCAAGGTGGTAATCGAAGAACTTCATGACCTTTCTCTTTTGCAAGTTCGTCAATCCTGCTTTTATCATACTGCCGTTTAATTTGTGACACGCAAACCAGCAAGTCCCTTTTTAGCATACCGTCAGTGGTTGGTATTTGTTCCTCACGGAGCCAATATATTGTATAATATTGTTTTTTCTCCATCCTGCCGTTGGATTTTTTTCTAATTTACTGCAGTGATAGGAAGCATTATCCAGAACAATCACTGACTTCCGCGGTATATTTAGAAGCAATTTTTAATAAACCAATCCTCGTATGTGTCTGAATCCATCTCATGTTGAACATCACCAGAGAAATATATATTCAGCACCAGGAACAAATCCGTTATCATCACCAGTATGAACTAATGCAAAACGAGGTCCAAGACCGGTTGGGGATTTCAAACCAGAACTTAATTCTTGGATAAAAGCTTGTCGACTATTTTGAATTGTAGTGTCTATCCAAGTTTTATTTACTGCATGCCCTGTATTCACCCATGATTCATTAGTATATATTATAGTTCGACCTGAAATAATTAAAGTTACAGAAATGTCAAATAGCAAGAACTAAATTGTACCTTCTTCTCTAAATTCCTTGATCTCTCGTAAGTATTTGTGCCTCCACCGAATAATGTCGTCTCGTTCAATGAGTATACTTTACGTCCTACTTTTTCAAATTCGAAATCCATATCGTTTAACAATCTATGTAAAGTTGCTCAAGTTAGGGAGTTAGGGAGATCATCAGCATTGACAGCAGCAAGAATTGTTATTAATGTAGGTGGCATATTCTGTATAAAAAACTATGCATTTTACGTCGAATAGGTGCTTGCGTGTTCTCATCTTCTGTTTGTAATCGCTCATTTAGTTGTATTCTTTTCCGCTTCTTGGGTTTTCTTTGGACTTGAACCAGTTTGTTGCTTCTGTTTTATATTATATATTGTACGCTCTGAGCAACCCAAAGCTTTACTTGCAAATAAATAATACAATCACATACGATCATTAAAACTCAATCTTTATGATATTTTGATACATTAGCCTCTAACATATTTATTATAACCTTTGAGTTATAGAATAATAGTAATAATTTTACCAATACAGCTTAATATTAATTTCATACATACATACTTAGCTTATGTAAGTCTTCTTCAAGACAATTTTTAGCATGACAGATATGAAACTATTTGCGCAAGTATCAAAGAGAGCTGATCTTGACCTTTCGCCCTACATCTCACAGACACTCATACCGATATACAGCATCAAAGGGCTTACCAGTCTGAAATTCTTGGGAAGTTTTATTCACTATAGAATTTGCGTCCCTTGCTTTAACAACCACATCGTGTATCTTTGCTACTATAGTTATAAACATCTAAAATTGCTCAATTACCTACCCATTCATCTCATTAAGATACAATTATAATAACTGAGGAGTACTGTGTGTAGTATAGTATACAATGAAATATGAACTAATCGAAGAACTCCAATTCTCTTACGAAACATGTTGACAATTCTCTTGGTATAGGCAAGTTGTTTGAGCAAGATGTAACAGTATGTTTTATATCTATACGAAATTTGCTAGTTATTAAACAATAAACATTTATGGACAAGTGAAAGTACAATTAAATAAACGCCATTAAATTTTATGTGTTGATTATCGTAATTGATGTAGATGTACTTACCAGCACAGCGATTATTTAAAACCTACAACAATAATTTTTGAGATTGACTGCGAGTGCTTACGAAACCATAATAAATCGTGACTGCATTAAAAAGGTGAGAATACATTTACTTAAAATAATTTTACAGCTTAATATTGTTAGCAATTTGTTAACGAAAACAGTAATATTGTATGTTTACTGATATTGGTACATCGGTAAATAAATAAATTTCCCTAGCGCACACTACGCCACATTGACCTTTGTATAAACAATTCTATGTAAATTTCACCCACAATCAATTACCGCAGATGAATTTATATACACTGTGTCTGCCCCGTAGCAGTCACAGTCCCCCGTACTTGACCAAACAATGAACGAACACTAGTTCAAGTGAGTAAATAAACTAGGTTATCGGGATGTTGGTGATGGTTGAATTATGCCAAGTGTTATTATATGTAAATTGTACATCATAATAAATGCGTAATTGTCAATACATAAAAAAATGCAGCTCATTACATGTGTTGATCGCCGATATAATGATGCATACAATATTATTTTAAACAGAGCTTAATATGGAAGAAAAACGCATCGAAACAATATATGCGTACGTGCAAAAATATATTCAATCAAAATTTAAGTGGGTGCACGAAACTAAAACGATTTATTGATATACAAAAACTGTGCAATAACTTAAAATTTACAGCATTCCAACACCGAATCTTCGACACAAATATCTGCATTAAAATACAATTGGGAGACATAACAATCAATCAATGTACATATGTACAAGTAAAGGAATGTATTGCATATACATAAACATACGTATGTATATATTTGCAAGAAAATACTACTACCAATCAATACGTTCCCATTAGCAGGACGTTAACAGCAAGATGGTAACACGGAGTTTACTGTAACCTTTGAAAGAATGACATCATAATCGTGATTATCAGACAGCGAAGACTTAAATTTTCATAAATAAATCGTCAATATACAGAATCGTAAATAATTGGCGATTAAAATAAATAATAAACATTACAGCGTGTGTAAACCAAAAGTTATTTAAAACCACGTGACTAGAAATGTATTCTGCTACATCGGTAGCATTGCTAGCATTACAAACTTTGATTCGCAGTTTTGAATTTCGGAAAGAAACCAGTGGCGAAGCAGTATTTTGTTTGTATTTAAGTAGTAATGGAAAACATGGGGGTTAAAACTAAGAATGATGTACTGCACGTATATCACGGTGGTTAGACTCATGGTAACTTATGCATCCATGGTGGACATAGGTACAGCAACAAACTGCTATAACCGAGCTCAGCAAGATAGAGAGGCTTGCGTGTTTGGGTATAACAGGTGCAATGCGGACAACGTCGACAGCAGGGTTTAGAATCCCACAAAAAAATTGGCCAGTCAGTAGTAGGGCCAGGGGGGCACGAGCACACTTTTCCCATAAGAAATACATGGGGTCCAAAAACCCTACTTTTCCGACATCTTGGATTTCATGATCTGTTGTGCTCCAACAGATAACCGTTCCATTACAAAGGGTGGCTGTTCTAATATATCAATATATCGGCCAGCCGTTTCCGCCACAACAGATAGCCGTTCAATTGCAACGGGTAGGGTTTTTGGGTCCCATGTATTTCTTATGGGAAAAGTGTGCTCGTAGCCCCCTAGCCCTACTACTCATGTCCTCCCATATGACGATGTACTTTGCAAATTTTCGCAAAGTTGACACATATGCAATTCAGTTTTGGGGTGGTCTGCTGAGGAAAAGCTCCAAGAACGTGCTGTGAGAGCCTTTGGTAGCCTGAAAAAGATGAGTCCTGCAAAAAAGTATTTGCTGACAAGAAAATACTTACCTTGTCAAGTATATATACACTATCCGCAGCAAAACATGTACCTATACAAAAACCAAGAGAGCAAAAATATATAACGTGTTACCAGAATTATTGAAATAATAATAATAATTTCTTTATTCCGTAATGTGCGTAATGATAAAATATAAATTGTATATACATTCAAAAAATAACACAATAACACAAATTTATATACATATATATATTTCACCGCACCCAAGGTGTGGTGAGAAAGTCTTTGACCGTGTAAAACGTTTGATTAGTAGCTAAGTATTCTTTCAACTCTCTTTTGAATTTTGGTAAAGGCGTTTGTTTCAAAGACTGCGGCAGATGATTGAGTATTTTGATACATTGCCACAGACTTTGTCCTTGGACCTTGGACAGATGGGTTTTGGGTGGCAGTAAGTTACACTTTTGCTTTCCCCTCGTGTCGCGCTCGTGATCAAGTTCATATTTTTTGAATATTTCGGTGTAATGGCCTCTTACAAAAAGCTGATTCTAATATATAAACTGATAGAAGGGTATAATAAAGTCGATCTATTAAGAAATTTGTAAAAACTTTAAAGTCATTTATAGGATAAAGCATTAATTGACGAAATTTGGAACCATCCTATAAATTAAGCTGTATTTAATTGTTTGTTCTTCATGTCTTTGCATTCTCCATTGTTCTATACATGACTCGTATGTAGTACAAATATTTATATTTGTTAGTACCGTTCTGTATACTTATTATTGACTTTTAATATAATTATAATTGCAAAAAGAAGAAATTCAAAGATTTACTAGGGCATTCTTCCATAAGGTTACGGATATCATCAATCACATTATGAATTGAAACAGTTGGTCTTCCCCAAGATTTGCCTTTGCAAATGCAGTGCTTCGATTCAAATCGATTCACGAACCCAAGCTTGTGCTGAGCAGATCTATGGCGATCAATTTCTTCATCTATAAATTGTTTTATAAATTGTTCAATGCGCCATTCAAAAAAAAAAATACAACCACGAACCATCCGAGTTTCAAGTTCCATTATGGAAGTATATGCCATTAAACTAAAAGCATATTGTGCACTATTGAAGACCATGATATGACAATGAATAATCTTGGCTAAAATTTAACATCCGCTTCTGTGTCTACTAGAATTAAGGCAGTGTGATTCGGGGTAAAAGAGGTAGTGTTAAATATTAATTTTTATTAATAGAATAACATTACTAACATCTACATGCGTTTTGTATCTGTTTTTATTGTACCAATTCTTATAATACTGCACACGTTAAAATTAAATTCAATCCACGTACTTTTCATTTTAGATCTGTCATAAATTCAGATTTGCTTGAATGTAACTTTAAGTTAAAGAGTAAAACCTCTTCTGGAATACATGACATTCCTCTTGCAATAATCCAAAAGAGCTTCGATATTATACGTGAACTACTTTACCACATCATTAATGAATCTCTGTGTACTGGAGTATTTCCTTCATCTTTAAAACATACCCTTGTAAAGCCTCTGCATAAAAATGATCATTGAGATCACATTGAAAATTATCGACCTATATGCCTATTACCCTCATTTTCAAAAATTATGGCGATGATTGTGCAGCAACAAATTTTAAATTTCTTTAATAAACATAAACTTTTTAACAAAAATCAATATGGGTTCCTCACAGGTCACAGTGCAATAACAGCTTTATTGGAACAGAAGCAATTATAGATTCCTTTGATAGAAATTGCTTAGCCGGAGGATTGTTTTTGGACTTGACTAGGGCGTTTGATTCTATGTCGCACCAGATTCTCTCTCTCTCTCGCTTTTTACTTATGGCATTAGAGGTATTCCTTACTACTGGTTTAAGTCTTATCTGAGTGACCGTAAACAAACCGTCAAATTAAATTGTGGCAATGTTGACATCTTTTCTATAGCTATGACAACCTCCAATGGAGTTCCTCAAGAAAGTGTCTTAGGTCGACCGCTATTTATAATTTTTATGAACGACGTCTTTTCAAATTCAGCTGGAAATAACAAAATGACTAATTTTGCCGATGATACCAATCTTTTCTTCTCGGGGGACACTTTCGTGGCTTTAAAAAATTCGGGTGAATTATGGTTCAACAAGGTAAAAGAGTGGTTCGCCGAAAATTGATTGATCATCCATCAATAATACGAACACATCTATTTTATTTAAAACTAGTAACATTTTGGAGACTCTCAGAAATATTGTGCTTGATAATGATACTATAGCATTTAGTAAGCACTGCAAAGTCTTGGGTATTATCCTTGATGATCGACTGAGGTAGAGTGATCATGTGGGCGGCGTCTGTCGTAGGCTGGGCGGTGCATGTTACGCTCTCTGGACATTAAAATCAATTACCAACTACTAGACGTTGAAAACTGTTTATCATGCATATATTGCATGAATAATACGATATGAAATTATAATTTGGGCATCTTCACCAGATATTGGTAAAGTCTTTATACAACAGAAGAGAGCGTTTCATTTTCAAAAATAAGCACTTGTTTGTTGCGAACGAAAAAACACATGAGTATAAGACCCGATATAAAATAGATTATTATCTACCTGCACATAGGTTAGCAAAAATTAAAAAAGGGACAACATATAATTGTACAAGTTTTTTTAATAGACTGCCAACCGTACTCAAGATGGAATCGAAGCTTCTTGCGTTCAAAAGATCTGTTTTCAGATATATTTGTGATCCGGAACCATACTCTGTTAACGAGTGTTTTGATACTCGTTAGCAGAATGATAAATAATTAAAACGCGAATTTAAACCTACCTGCTAAATTGTGTAATATACATTTGTGACGTCTATTTTATTATTTTAGGTGCATGCATACATATATTTTGTTATACACTGGATTAATGAAATAAAGATTATTATTATTATTATATATGCTAAGAATACAATTTACCATGCTTATCTCCTGTGGCCACGACTATAGTTATTGCTTACTGTCCTCAAAAAGGATTCTGCTTGACGCAGGAAGAAAATTAGTGGTGAAAAACTTTGTCATCTTACAGTCAATTAAAATATATTACTAAACAGCAGAAGATCTCGTATCTACTCGATAAAAGACATTTCTCTACCGATGACGTAAAATAATATAATTTTTAAGTAATGTTCCTTTGGAATTTTTTATTGATAAATTTGACATACTTTTTTTTCGTTTTGGAACTATTATATTATACCAAACATGCTGGTTTCTCCTGAACTCAATAAAATAGCCGCATTATTACCTTGCCAAGCTCAGGAAAATTTTGTTATTTAAATGTTGAATGGCAAAATACTACAACTTCCTCTCGATACTGAAATCCATGAAAATGCACGTTTCTAGATGCACAACATGTCAGTTCGATGTCTCTGTGATCATTACATAAGACACGATTCGCTTTATATAATAGCGCGACCTGAATAATAACTTCCTGTGCATAAACATATGTGCATCTGTATATCGTACTCTCTTACCCCAGTAGTGTTACTATAGGTCTTTGCAATTATATTTATCAGCAAAATCTGCTTCATATCTTTGATCGTGTATTCAAAAGTTTGATTAAATAAATTAAAAAAGAATATTTTAACGAGTTAACCGTCTTGCATAACGTGATATTTATAAATGTTGCAGTGGTCAAAAATGCTGCTGCAGTTCTTTTCTCTCGTCGAATTTATTTCCCCACGAATAACAGGACAATTAACGTTAATTTAATATTGTATAACATAATGTTGGTAGTGTGTATGTGTATGTGAGGAGAAGCAAAAAAAAATAGTAGTAAGAATACATAATAAACCAAACATCGTACGAATTTTAACTTTAAAAAAGTGAAAGCTATCCGCCTGTCAGTTGCTGCGTGATTAGTTATCTGCTGGTTGTTTTTTATGTATGTATGCATGTACGCATGCGATCGCCTAGAATTACATAAACATCGTGTGTTCCCAACACACGCACATAACAATGCAATTTTATTTGAATTCAGTGGCGCAACTGCATGTGGATCTCACAATGCGAAGTGTGGTGTTGTAAAAAGTAAGTCTTTTTTCCTCCTCGCTGATTTGCAACAACATTCGCATTGAAGCGCTTAGATATATGACCATGTTGATTGTGAGTGACTTACATTAAATACAGCGTGTTTACGGTCCCCTGATTTTATTTTCCAGTGGTGATTAAACATCTTAAAATAAGGTCGTTAACGTAAAAATATCTTAACAAAGATGCTTAATAAGAGAGGTATTAATGCTAAAAAAAATGTAGCTTTTATTTATTTTTTTCTTTAAGTGGTGATTAGCCACCATAATAGAAAGGTTTTTAACGCTAAAACTATTGATCAACAACTTGTGCAAAGTAAATGTAAACGAGAGGTTATTAGTGATTTTTTTTACTAAGTAGGCTCATGTCTGTAACTATTCCCATCTGTCAAGCTGTTTCATTAGTTGTCACTGCGTTGCTGGTTTGAGGTAAATTTTTCCGAATAAATCCTAACAAATAAAAATGGTCCATCGCACCAACAGTGAATACGTTGACATGTTGTTAATTTATGGTGAAGTACCCCAGAGTTGTGCCGTTGCAAGTCGATTGAACGCTGCGCGGTTTCCATAAAGGCTAACAACTATTCCACGAAAATTCACCGCCCTAGTAACCCGTGTACGAGAAACTAGTGTACTGCGAACACATCAAGGTCGTGATGGTGGTCCTGGCCGATTCTAACGAATTTTGGATGCTGAAGAAGAAGTCTTAAATCTTGTCGAAGAAGATTCTTCTAGTAGTACTCAAAAAATATCTCGCAAAGTAAATGTACCAAATCGAATTGTCTGGCGAACACTTCGCGAGAATCAATTGTATCCCTTCCATGTACAAAAAGTACAGGTTTTACAACTTGAAGATCATCCTTTACGTTTACAGTTTTGCCGATGGTTTCTAAATTCCAAACTTTTCTTCCATTGTATTGGCGTTTATAAGTAACGGCCGGCATAAATAACTGTCACAATACTCATATTCGGGCTGTGGAAAATCCACATGCTGTTCGTCGTAATCATTTCCAGCATAGATTTTCGATAAACGTTTGGACCGGACTGGTCAATGGGCAACTTATTGGCCCATTTGTGTTGCCAAATCGAATAAATGGACATGATTATCTCTTTTTGCAAAATCATTGGAAAAAGTTCCTTTGAATATTCGTTGACAAATGTGGTTTCTTCACCATGGCGCACGGCCGCATTTTAATCGTTTAGTTCGCCAACATTTAGATAATGTATTTGAAAATAAGTAGATTGATCGAGGTGGTCCTAGGCCATGGCCTGCTCGGTCACTCGATTTTAACCCCCTTTTTTCTACTTATGGGGCGTTATGAAAGCCATGGCATACACCAACGACATTGATTTAGATGAACTTCGTAACCGCGTTGAGGCAGCTGCGGCGACAATTCGACGGCAAGACCAAGGCATAGTATATTATGCCAATTCATGGTTACAGAGAGAACAAGACTTCAGCAACTTCAGCAACACGGCGAAAACTTTGAACAACTAGTGTGAAGTGGATTCCATGAAAAACATAAAAAAATGTTAATATGTTTAATCATCACTTAAAAATTAAAAAAATAAGAACTACAATTTTTTTAAACATTAATATCTCTCTTATTACGCAACTTTGTTAAGATATTTTTACGTTAATGACCTTGTTTTAAGATGTTTAATCACCTCTTGAAAATGAGATCACAAAACCTTAACACCTTGTATAGAACAGAGAAGTATTAGATACAAACACGATTACAACAGAGATGCAACGTCAATTATTTCAGGATACCAACTACGAAAATTACTACTAAATGAAGATAACTTGAAGCAAAAATAGAACGTTCTAAGTATATCAATTGCTAGAACTCGGTCAAGTTCTTGAAATTGATATCTCATTAATATCTCTCTTATTGTGCAACTTTGTTAAGATATTTTTACATTAATGACCGTATTTTAAGATGTTTAATCTCCCGTTGAAAATAAAATCACAAGACCGTGAGTAAACAGCCTGTATATTAGAAATGCATTTTGCTGAAATTTATCTATAGGTTCCAATAACTATTTATTTATTTAATCTGAAATAAAGAGGAGAGAGTTTACCAAAATTAAAAGATTATTGTAAATTTTATGGAGTGGAATTAGTTCTTTTTTGAAGCTAGTGAATCTTAAAATTCACAAAAATATAAATTCTCTACAAAACTGAATGTTCGCAACTACAGTATATACACTTATTGCATTATGTCATTTTAAATTAAAGATTGACGATGACTTTTTTTTCATTTAGACTTCACTTTAATCCTTTCTTTTTATTGCGTTGCCAGAAAGTCCCATGGCTGGCGGACCACAGATGTCGACGTTTAGTTGGCATGTTCGAGAAGAAAGTACACATACATACATAATTTCGGCGGCGTGTTGCGAAATTCAGCAGTTGTGTTTTCGTGCGCGGTTTTTTTCCTTTCGTTCGGTTACACGCCTTACCCGGGCAAGAGCGGTAGCGACGCGTCATTACGGAATGAAGTAAAAAAAAAATTCGGTGTTTCACAATCATAAATCGACTCGCTAATAATATTCCACGTATAATTTCCTGTGTGAAATCGTCGAACGTCTGAGGATGTCGAGAAATCAACTTGCAGACATACATACATACATACAACGTATGTTTGTGTCGATAGAATACCGCTAACGGCATTCTCAATCTTTTTTAACTAATAATTGACGGTGTGTTAGAAGTCCGGACGACGAAGAAAATTGCTTACGTAATAATCGCATGACCAAAAGGGATTTACATGGTTAAATGTGTATTTGTAAGATAAAGTATAACTAACAAATAAATTATTCCAATGATTATATAGGCATCGTTTACATTGAATTTTGATTAATCAAAAACCTAAAATGAAAGGTATGGCCTAAATATGCATGTGCGTTGTGTGAATGCTCGCGATTCACTGTGAAATGTGAGTCTTCATCATGGATATATATTGCCATGAAATCATACAGCATCTTGCGGTGATTCCAAGATTCATTGTTATCGTATTAGGTTCGTGTGCCAGGGGCGTTGTCGCTACCATCAAATTGTTTATCATCAGGGTTAATTAAATACGCACAGAACTGCCACCTATATGATTGCCATTTGCATTTAATATTAGTTTCAATTAATATCTGAGGCTCAATCGGTAAAGACGGTCCCTGTTTGAGTAAGGGTAATATGAATCCGGCCAACGGCATAAAAAATGTTACTAAATCAAAGAATACTTTATTGTTTTTATATCTTGTAAACAAACATAAACAATTACACATCACACAACACCACACCACACAACACCAAACAAGGATTTTGGAGAAATTTCACACACAACATCGCGGATCCACCAGACGAAGGACGACGCGTCAATGGAATTAACCGGCCTCAAGTTGCCACCATAGTGTCCTGAGAGCGATCAGGAAGGCCGTATGCTGCTAGTATAGTTTGGAAACCATCGACATACCAGTTACGTCACGGCACAGTATATAATAATAGACTGTCGTGGTAATGATGACGGAAATTTGAGATGGTAACGCGAGCAACGCATAGAATAATTATAAACAAATAGAAAAGTCAGAAAAGTAAAGTCCGTGAGTGAAATCAAGAAAAAGGATATTAAGAAAACGAATCCTAAAGAAAAAGTGATTGGAAAAGTGTAGTGGAGGAAGATTTAGAAGGAGTAGAACGAGTGACGAGGCTACAGGAAGACAGAAGTGGGTGGTACACATAATACACACACACACAGGTTATTAGATAAGGTATTCCATAAATTCCAAAAATAGTAAAACTGTTTACATAGGCGTAAACATAATAAAAATATCTTACAAATGAGGTTTTATATGAACATACTTTCCATTTAAAATTTTAAAGATAACAACGCCATCTATCTTATGTTTAAAGTCCAGTGCATCGCGCTATAACCAAAATATCATAATATATCTAATTTCACCTCGTCTTTGTTTCGTTTCTCTATCTCATTTCTTTCAAAAGTTACGAGGGGGGGGGAGGGTACAATTTACGTCCGCACTGTATATAATATATAATTTTGACTGAACCAAAAAAGGAAACTTCTCAAATGGCTCAGGATGCACGTATCAGTTCTACTAGTCAACTTCAATGGAAAGTACTTTTTTACATATAATCCTGAAAGCTTGAATAATAAGGATTACATTTTTTAAATAAACAACTAACGGGCAATTATCGTTCAATATGTCAGTAATATATTCCTAAATTACATATTAAGAAACCTATAATTATTTTAATTGATTGTGCAAAAAGGCACATAATAAGAGTAATAAAATATAGGCCTATTAAGCACTATTACATCGCTATGAATTATGTGTTTATATGCGTAAATGTTTTAGTTACAAGGACAAATCTAAACAACATAGCTCAATGCCAATATCAGCCTGTTGGAAAAGGTCTCGAATCTAAATGAACTAAAACCACATATATAGATAAAATACACCATTATACATATATTTCTATACTACCTATGCGACAAAAACATCTGTTAAAGAGTGTAACGTCTAAAAGCAGACACTTATTTTAACCAGCAACAATTTTGTCCGCGCGAAATATGTGTACGGGGCCGAGCAGAATTTGACGGAATATGCGCGATGAAAGCCGGATAAATATAAGTGCGCCGCCCGCTCTAGAACCGTAACGAGATATGCGCGATCAAAAAACAGCCAGCAACGCACGTCGGCCAAAGACCGTTTCGTACCGAGGACAGACTGGCGACAACGACCGGCGGAGGTGCCTGTCCGCTTACTGTCTACCCACTACCGCGGCAATGCACAATCCTCGATGCTAGCAATGAGCGCATATATAAGGGGTTGGGTAGTCAGAGGAGATGCAAGGCATGCGGAATCTGCACTTCGCTAAAAAGCGGCGATGATTGAGCCTGCAAATCCAATGCCCCAGCCTCCCACAACGCCTGTATGGTAACACGAACGTATATATCAAAGATACCCATACGTAAAATCAAGTCCTACTGAAAAACGTATATAACTTTTATATAGGAATATACGTACAACAAACATTGCGATACTTGAAAGATACGCATTTTACTATATTGTAACTTATATTGTCTAATATGAATATTGAGTTTGATAATAAACTATACGATGAAGCAGATACAAAGTAACAGCTACGAGCAGAATATACCTTTACACGTCCTATTTATCGGTTTTAAGCAGGCCTACGATACTATTATAAGAACAAAGTTATATGAGGCAATGGCTGAGATCGGTATCCCCGCCAAGATCATTAGACTGATACAAGTGACTATGGGCAATACCAGGAGTAGAGTAGCTATAGAGGGAAGACTGTCTACCAGTTCTAAAGTAGGGCCGGGCTTGAGACAGGGAGATCCACTATCGACCACCCTTTTTAATATTGTACTGGAAATGATAATGAGGAAAAGCGAAACTCAAACAGCGGGGACCATCTACAATACAGACACCAATGTATTGCATACGCAGATGACATTGCGCTACTAACACGGTCAGAAAAAGAACTACGACAAATTTTTACCAATATAGAAAACACAGCAATGGAATACGGGTTACAAGTAAACGAAAATAAGACGAAGTATATGTGCATGGAGGGAAACGGCCAAAGGGAAATAACCTGTCTTAAAGTAAAATCTCGCAAAGGGAAGGAATACTGCTTCGAAAAAGTAAACCAATTTGAGTATCTTGGGGTTACCATCACAAGCCGGAACGAGGAAAGGCAGGAGATAAACAAGAGAATTGGTAAAGGAAGTAAAGCACGGGGGAGGGCAATGAGAGAAATATTGAGATCGAAACTTATATCAAGAACAGCCAAGCTGCGTCTGTATACAACGGTAATTCGACCAACGGTGTTATATTGTTCGGAGTTATGGGTGCTAAATAACCAGGAAGAAATAGGATTGGAAACGCGGGAAAAAAAGATATTACGAGGAATCTATGGAGGAGCCAGGGATGCATTTGGAGTTTGGAAGCGACGAACGAACCATGAAATTCTAGAGCCATATGGTAAACCCATAATTACGAGAAAAATCAGGGCGCAAAGAGTAAGATGGTTGGGACATGTAATACGGATGAATTCAAATAGAATATCGAGAATAATATCGAAAAGTGGAGAAGGAGGCAAGAAAAAGAGAGGACGACCGAATAAAAAGTGGTTGGAAGCGGTGAGGATGGATTTGAGGAAGACTGGTTTGAAGTTTGGGAGGAGAGAGCTAAGGATAGCAAGAAGTGGCGGGAGATAGTAGCATCTGTGGAACGGATGGACAGATAAATGGAAAAGAAGCCATGGGCCGACTCGGCCTGTAGCGCTGATATATATTTAATAAACTATTTAAAACCAGCCAAATGCCTCTTTTGTGTTCTCTCACCGGCAAAACGTTCTGCAAACTACTAGAACCTAACATAATGCATAACATCAGAAAGGAAGGTATTGCCTATAATTCCCTATAAATTAACGGTTAACAACTTTTCTAATGTTGAAAACAATCTTCCCTCTGGAACATTTCAAAAACTAATTTTATTTAACTGCATCCATCGCAAATGTTGACGACATACTAATTAAAATCACTTTTAACTCCTTACTTTGACTGAGTTGGCTGTTTTCAAAACGCTAATATTTTCTTACAGACATACATACATATCTGCACTTCACTCATATGATTAAATCGTTTGGTGTTGTGTGTTCCTTGTTCCTTGTTATTATCCAAGCCTTACAACGGGATCTTACTTTGGAGTATCAAAATAAAGTGTCAATATCTTCGGATACTGAAACTGTAAAATTTTAATTAAGAAAAATCCTTATTTTACAGTAATGCTTAACAACTTAGCAACCCTCTTCACACCTAAGTAAACCAGAACTGCTTGGTTGGTTGCAAAGTTTGTATGCAGTCTGTGGTAATTACACAGATAAATTACGGAGCTAAAATTGACTACCTTTCAACTCCTTTGGTCGTTCCCTCGCGTCTCTCTATTTGCGGTGTTAAACTCAACGTAATTCAACCTTTAACTCTTAATAGGATGCAATACGTAATTAAATTCCTACGTTAACACGATAAATATGCCCCTATAATGAGGAAAATACATCTTCTTTAGTGCTTCTTCTTCTACTTCTTCATTGTTTTAGTCAGACCAGAAGGAAATTCCCTCATTTTTACCCTTAGAGCTGGGGACTTTCACAATAAGTAGGTTCAAATGGTGTGAGATTTATCCTCCGAATGCGAAAATAATGGGTACAAGCTTGTTACAATACACTTACATGTAATTAAATTAGTTCTTAGGCTGTGGAGTTTTTCATTGTAAATTAATTCAAATACACCTCTTAGGTCCCCCAGATAGGACCGTCCTTGATAGTGAAATTTTAAGTAAAATGCTCATGTATGTAGTTATTTTATGCATATTTCATAATCCATTTCATTTTTAGTTAGAGATTGTGTGTCATGCCTGTTAACACCACTCAAGATTATTTATTATATAAATAATCTTTAGGAATTTTAAGATATAATTTTTATGAGGCAGTGTTGCCTTTCTTTTTACGAACAAGTTAATGACACCACTGATTTACTACACTCTAATCATCCTGTATAGTGCAAATATGTAGATCCATATCTAAACTTATTCTTATTGAAAGTAATGTACAAGTTTACTGTAGGTGTTGATACACATCTACACATCCATTTTTCTGCCTGAAAGACAATCTTATTATCTGACAACATAAATAATGATAGATTCCATAAAACAACGATAATCATCGACAACATAGAACACACAACACCAAACGAATTAATTGGTTGTCTTAACTACCACATAATGATATATCACGCTTATACCCACAAATATAGGCAGGACATTAATACCGAATCACTCTCTGAGAGACTGGCAGCATTTTTGCGATCGTACAGCAGCTAGTTGTGTCAAAACAACAACTCACTTTCTAAGCGACACAGCTGCTAAAAAGATTTAGTACGTACTCTTTTTTTAACGAACGTAGGAACCAATTTGCAGTCGTCCTTGTTTTTGCTGGCAACTTGTCTCTCTTAAGTGTCGATGACCGACCTATTTGATTTATGTTTTTTTTTTTGGCGAACAATTTAATATTGTTATTGGATATCGATGATGACTTCAACAAAGAAAGAAAGTGGGAAAGATACAGCTTGTAATCGTCAATGAAAATAACCGTCAGTTGTTTATTTTGAAAATGAATTATATAGTAATTATTTGGTCATTTACCTCTTTGAATAACGTAAGTTTTTTGTTTAACGTATGGTATATATAAGAATGATTCAGATAAAAATAATGCTATTCTAGTTACACTCAGGTATACATCGGAACACCTTAAAATGTGGTTCTTCGAATATGTGCATTCCGAGAAATTTTCAAATTTAATGTATATATATTTTCGAAAATACTTTACAATACCAAGACCAAATTACTAGTTATTTTGAACATAATTCCTTATATAATTACAAGAATAAGTTTCCTACCACACTTGCTTTACAAAATGCAAGCAACATTATTTTACCAAATTTTTTACTTAAGAAGTATAGAGGTAATCACATTGTATGACCTTGGATTGTGCAAACCACAAAATTTGTTTTTATGTAATAGTATTATAGGTTCTCAAATGTTGCAGTACAATTATACAATTTATTTTAATAATATTTAGCATTGCTACCTCAACTCATTTATTTGTTGACGATAATATGACCATAAATCCTGATTCTTCGTTGCCGGGTCTGACAATACGAATCATATTCTTGCCAATTGATTTTATTATGTATTGGTTCATCTAAAATACAAGATGGGGTGCTGGCATTGCCTCCGGTCAGCGATAATCTTGTCGCTCCAATGGAGTTGCCGGGTGTTCTGATGGACCATGGTAAAAACTACAAAAAGCTTTTTCTTGTAAAATCTTTATTCTCTTAGCTCCCTAAGATACTTAAAAATGATCTATTTTGCGAAAGTTCACATTACTGTGCCTTACTTAACGGATGTCTTTGGGGTCCAGCGTAGGTGTATTACGTTGATTATTGACCTAGGATATAGAGATGACTGCAAGGCAGCTTTTAAATCCTTACAAATATTAACTGCATCTTGGACATTTACTCTTTTATCAAAGATGTAGCAGCTACAACACCAACTGCAACTATCACCCTATCCGACGATATTAAATTATACGATTAAATTGTTCAAGATCAATTAGAAGTAGTACAATCCGTCCAAGTGTTTCAACGTCTTACCTAATACTGTCAAAAATGTATATCTAATTCTCTAATTTATTTAAGAAAAGGTAATGCAAGTTTACTTAGTTAGAAAATGTTTTTATTCTCTGTCTCATAGCTTCTGAATACCTAATAATTTTTATGATTCAATTATCGAAGCTAATTTTTTATCTTCTCTATATTTTGTGACGTGTGCAAATATTTTCTTGTGTATATGCGTAAATAAATTATTATGAACCATTTTTTGATAAATTTTATTTTTCTTAATGATCATACAATATATCTGGAGCATATTTCAAGAATGAAGTATAATCACATCTAATCTATAATCAGTCTAAATAAACAAATATGTTTGATTTACCTTACATACCTAATTTACTGTCGACCCAAAATAGTTGAGCTTCATACGACATACATTATATAATAATAATAAACAAGATCATTTCAAATAAATACAAAAATTATTAACTCTATGGTAAGGTGTTGTAGCTCATCATTAAGTCATATACATATTGTTAGTCAACTGTGTTTACGTGGACACACAGATGTCAGAGGATATTTGATTGAACGCTTCCCTTATAAGCAGTTCATCATTACTACTGCGACCAACGTTTCGTTCTGAAAATTTTCTCTATATCACTGGGGTTCAAGTATCAATGGTATACTGGTAATTGTAAAATTGTATGACAATTTTTTTGCATAAATACCGATTACATACCTTGAGGAGGTTTATTTTCTTCAACTATTTCTATTAGTTCACGCTTTAGCATAGCAGGGCGTTACGAGAGATTTGTTTGACGGCATCCAACCAGTGCTGCCAACTCAGAGAAAAATTCCCGAATTTTAGGGGAATATTTTGATAACGGGGTATTCTTGAGTCATTAATTTTTGGGAGATTTCTTTTTACGGGTATTTTTAGGTAGTGGTCTTATACATACTACTCCTATATTGCGTATGCTTCTTAAGCACAATGTAAAATTTTTGGTTACGTGCATCACGTGCAAGGGAGACAAAGAGTACACTGATACTACCCTACTGTACATACTCCGATTATGGTGCGGCACTCTTTTAACTGATCAATTCAATAGAGAATCAGCGCATGCGTAGACAAAGTAGTTTGTCCAAGTTTGGGTATAGTAAACGATAAAGATTTTCTATAGATTCATGCCACCAGGAATGGGAAAATCTTCCTCAGAAAGTATGGCATGAATCTATTGATGTGGCAAAGTTTTGCGGTGAAATTTACAATGATGTAGATAGTGCTGGTAATAAAAGATTTGAAAATATAGCTCTTTTAACTTTATCTCTACTCTCGTTGTCTATTTCAAAGGCGACCGTTGAAAGGGCCTTCTCAATTTACAATATTGTCAATTATCCTTCACTAGATATTTTACAGTCGACCATGATGACGCGAATTTTTTTTTAATTGAAAATTAAAAAAAAATTCGCGCTTTTTTGCGCGCTTTTTTGCTCTGCATCCAACTTCTGATATTTACTTCTCGTAGTTGGTCGTTTGTTCAGCTGACTACTATGATACGGTGCGTTGTCTATTAATACAATAGAATTTGCTAGTATCTTCGGTATTAAATGGTTTTCCAACTTTTCCAGACTTAATTTTATCATCGTAAACGGTGAAAAAATACAGTATTGATAAGTGAGGTTAGGTAGTAGCGTTGTACAAAGTTATTATCCAATAACAAATATAGAACAATAATAAAAAGGAAACGGTAGAAAATAACAATAATTCAAATCGCAAATAATAAAAGCACCAATAAACTTATCAGCTAATGCGCACATCGAAACTCAAAATACACAGGACTGTACCTGTAAAGTTTGTATGCGAAACATACGGTGAGAGATTGAACAGTAGTTCACATATTTGCCGGGTACCATATTAACTTGATCGCATCCTAAAAATCTTAAATTTAGATGATATACTTACGAACATACACACAAATAGCATTAAAACAGATATTTACGGACATAACTACGCTTAAGAAAGATTTACATATTCATCATTATTATTAACGCTAAAGACGAGTATTGTTTAATGTACGCTTTTTATTTCGAGAAACCCTTCTATCAAGACTCTATACACAGACATATTTATACTGTTAACTTCGGAAAGCTATTGGAAAAATAATCGCATTGGAAAGTGGAACAAGTGAATTCGCCGAACGCACGTCATTCTTAATTATAATCTGTCGAATGGAATTGCACATGTTTCGCTTCGGACGCGTAGTCCGTTCGACAACGGCTAGTGTCTGTCAATTCGCGCATACAATTGTCTCTTCGGTTTAATTACGTCATTAATATTCGTCAGTGACAACGACTCGTATATTCGTAGATATTAAATGCGATATACATACACCGGACGCACATAAGTTTGTTAAGTTATGCGGCGTTAATGGGTGGAAATACTGTAAGATGCTTCGCAAAAATATTTCATCTTTATTCTTATTAAAAACGTCAAATATACAGGCTGCCTATTTTCTATCTCCGTGTATGTGTAACTTTCTTAATATTAAAGATATTGGTTAAATGGACAAAGTTGCTCAGAAAATAGAGTTATAGTTGATGCTAGCGCCACATTTGTTATCCAGTGCGAGGTTTGTGAGATATTCAAGAAAAATTGAAAACTTCCAAAAACTTCAACGTCAAATAAGTTCAAAAGATGAAGTACTTATATAAAAAATATATTTAAAAAATATATAAATATACCTCTGAGATCATACCACACGTCTGATTGTATAGTTCCAGGCATTTGTCACGTACTGACAGCTGCTTCGGACTGACTTAGTCCTCATCAGTGCACGTCGGAGGAATGCCTATCGCTCGTTCAATACTCCGTATCGTCAACCAAACGTTAGCACATGTCTTTAAGGTTGACGATACGGAGTATTGAACGAGCGACAGGCATTCCTCCGACGTGCACTGATGAGGACTAAGTCAGTCCGAAACGGCTGTGTGTACGTGAGGAATGCCTGGAACTATACAATCAGACGTGTTGTGTGATCTCAGAGGTATATTCATAAATTTTTTAAATGTATTTTTTAAATACTTCATCTTTGGAACGTGCCGGCTATTGACAGAAATCTTCTTTTTAGGTCAAATATGTTCACAATCCCTTAAGATAAAATAAAGGTTAAAACTGTTTCTAGCACAGTTTTTATATAGAATCTAATAATAGTGATGGGTAAAACTGCTCTATTTGCGTAGCAGCTACAAACTGCTACTGGTACGTTTGTGTAGCAGTTTAAAAAAGCTGCTACGTGTAGCAGTTTTCATTACATAGCGATATATTGATAAACTTGTT
>JARFOC010001149.1:0-30746 GCA_031763485.1 Osmoderma eremita | reverse complement strand
TTGACGATCGTAAATAAAAATAGCGACATGATTCACCACAGTACGCGAACAGCGCGATCGCGCTGCGTGGCACTAAAGCGGTTAAGGTGGCCCTGCCGTTACCAAACTGTATACGCCTATACAGTATTAAAGTCCACTTTTAGGGGGTTAAGAATGACACTAACTTAGACATGTTTACAGCCACTTCAAATAGTATGTTCAGACGAGTACAATTCCACCGAAAACAGAAACATAATATGTTTTGCCAGGCAAGAGTGAGAGTAGAAGATGATTTTTTTTTCGAAGATATTCCAAAAACCTTGGTTTCTCTTCGCTAATCATCTCCAAACCCTGTATGACCATATATATCAATATTTCTTTGCACAACTGTTAGGAATTTGGAAACGAAAAACACCCTAATTTTCAGCGGTCGATTTCACCCCCTCAAACAGTTTGTAGAAACGGGAAATGAAATACCTCCCTTAGGTCTACAAACCTGCAAACTTCATACAATTCCAGAGATTCCAGGTTGGGTTCAAGCTGTTGTCGGATCGGGAATGACTTATTATAAGAGACCGATTTTCTATGTGTGTTTCTCTTGGATCGATTATAAAAGTTTTAGGGGGTAAATAAGAAACATCGCAATAAACGTAACCCAGCTGCCCGTCCATTTAGAATTGCTTCAAAATAAATTATTCCGACTTGCGTGCAATTTATGCTCTTAAAAAGGTCACCGCACACCATATTCGGTGCCGATCCGCTGTTTTACGTTTGAAATATGAAAATCTAGCCTACGGCGAGCGCGATGTGTCCTCCGGTTACCTCGACCGACTCGACGAACCGTTAGTCGCATGTGTACCCGTGTACGCCTAATTGGCACCGCGCGTAAACAGATCGGAAACGCGACAGATACTCGTGAGAGAGGGCCCGCGGATAGAGCTCGCCTCCAAAACACCGGGCCCGACCGCGCACATTCCACACACGACCCGGTCGAAAGAATTCGCGAGTTACGACTGATAATTAGGCTCCAGTTCGCGTTTTAACAAAAGCAGCACGCTAACCATAATAATAACAAACAGCCTCGACAACGGCGGAATTGCGGAGTTCGTAGTCGTATTATGGCGACGAGGTTACGTAACTGAAAATGTAGGCGCCTACTAGACTGTGTGCCAGTTTCGCCCACGTCCTTAGCCGGGCAGAAAAAGATGTATAGTGTTGGTCAGCCGGCTGCTGCTTCTGCTAATGCTACCATTGCTGTTACTGCAACGTTATCCGGCTGCCTTCATGTATATACGAACATTACGCACCGTTTTTGTAGAAGAATTACGATCGCTGCTCGTGTGTTCATTGAAGATCGCACCGTTACGCCGTTTCCAGCTAATAAATGAAGAGGAATGCAGGAAGCAAACGGTCGTGTTTTGCGAAGGAGCTAAATGCGAACTGGTACGGGGAAAAGACATCGCAAAAACATATGGCAGATGATCATTTTGCGAAATCGTACAATTATATGTTTAAACAAACATTTCCGCTTTAAACCGCATTTGTTTCAGTGAAACAATAGTGCCGTTCGCAAGGTCTTTGCTCCAGCGGTTGATATAGAAAGTAGGCATTCGAAACTATTGAGTTTTGAATACCTTCAGAGGACTAGAGAGTCATAAGATCCGGTGCATCAATACTATTGTTAACGGTTTTCGCACCAAATAAGACACTATTTCATCGTCTGAAGTATGGAAATCAAATACATATAAATATCTGGGCAATTTAGCAAGTAAAACAACATAACATTAACCGAATTGTCAAATATCGACGCTCCTGTAGTGGGAATCGCCAAAATTGTGGCCCCACAACTCTGGATCAAAAATGTCTGATGTACTCCTGCCAAAGACCAACCTGGCGATGACCACTAATTAAAAATTAAATAAAAGTTATCATCACAGTACATATACATAAAAATAACAAAGAATAATAGTCCCTGAATGGGATCCTGCGGAAGTCCAAACGTAATCATCATTGCTTTCGATCTTACGTTTTTCTTTTTCATTCCGTCAATTTGGTAAGTCAATTCTAAGCCAGCAGGCAAACGTTGAATAGCTACATCATAACACATTTAAAAGTGCCTTTTTCCAAGTTTCCTTTTAAATGACTGTGCTAGTGGTTTTAGTAGGTCCCTACGTACTATTTTTAATTTAATTTTGAGTTGTACCTTCCCATCGATATGGATACTTGCGAGAATCTGCCCATTTCACAAAGATGGTTCTGTTTCAGTTATTAGCAACTACAAATCAATATCTATTCTGTCTAATGTTACTAAAACCTTTTCTATAATTATACCTCTCATGCTGTGGCTATCCAAATCTCCGTGTCACAACATGGCTTTGTGAACCAGAGATCGACCACTACAAATTCGACACATTTCACATTTTGCGTCGGGGGTACTGGATTCTCAGAGTCAGGTTGACGTGATTTACACCGATCTTTCAAAAGCCTTTGACAGCATCGATCATGGGATTTTATTGCAAAAACTTCATATGTATGGCTTCAGTAACACCCTTCTTAGGCTATTCAAATCCTATATGATCGACCGTAAATTTTTTGTGTCTTATAATGGTTTCCGCTCTTATAGATCTGGGCTTCTGCAAGGTTCCTTTTTAGACCATTTCTATTTCTGCTCTTTATCAATGGTATGTCACAGATTATTGATTGTGATATGCTTATGTTTGCCGATGATGTCAAGATATTCAAAAGTATCTCCTCCTTACCTGACTGCTTGAAACTACAGGGAAACCTGGTATCGATGCGCAATTGGTGTATGCTGAATCGACTTAATTTAAATATTGCCAAATGCAAAGTTCTTACATTTATGAGAAAAGAAGAGTCCACTTTTGTACAATTATTCGATTGGTTCATGCGTTGCGATAAAGAAAAAGATCTTGGTGTGGTGTTTAAACCCTCAGCTCTCATTTGCCAATCATATTGCGGATACGGCTTCTTCTGCAATGAGGATGATGAGTTATATTATGAGCAATACCAGATCACTTGGAAATATTTATTCCTTAAAGACGCTATTCTTCTCTCTGGTGCCGTCTAAGCTGAAATATGCTGCAATAATATGGTACCCTTACGTCACTCGAATTGAGGCGTACCAACATGTGCCTGGCCTTTTTGCACAAATTACTGCATTATAAAATTGACTCGCCGTTTCTTTTGGGTGATCTATCGTTTCTTGTTCCGCATCAGTCGGCACGTATTATGTCAATTTTTTATACAAAATCTGCTCGCACAAGCCTTACGGTTAAAGCACCCATTATTCTGATGTGCTCATCTTACAAACGTATTAGTTCTGTTTGCGATATCTTTAGCTGTACCATGAAAGATTTTTTGAAGACGAACCTTGGCGCTGGACATACTATCTGAACGATATTAGTTATATAATTGTTTTTTAATACGTATTTACTTTGGTTGTGTATTTATATAGTACCTAGTATGTTTCTTTTTGATATTATATTAGAATAAATTAAGATTATACATCTTTTAATTTGTTAATTACGCTGTCCTTAATTTGGTATTGTAATATTACTGTTCTGCAATAAACATTAAACATTAAACAAAAACCATTCGAGCTCCCAAAATAGGTAAAAGTATTGACGTACAAAAAAACACTCAGAAAGTAACATTTTTTTTATGGAGCATTTAAAATCAACCTATTCAACATCAATCAACCGTTTGCTGAATTTCCTCGCCATTTTTTTAACTTCATTTCCCGAGGTATCACTCGGATTTTCTAAGACATCCAATCACGGTCGACCAAAACACTTAGCAGCACCATCTATTAGGTAAACGCTCGTAATTTGCCGCATAATTGCTTCGATTAAGTCTTAAAGCAACGCAATAAACAAAACCGTTTATGTTAGATTAAGTAATGGCGGACGTAAAACCGTCAAACAGGAGGTTAACTTAGCGGCGGCCATATGAAAGCCGCGCATGCATGTGGAAGAAGAAGGCCAACAGAGACGGATTTTAATTCCCCAGGTAAAGTAAATAAGTGTGTTAGGCTCTAAAGTAGTTGCGTTGTGCCCGGTTTTCTCACCCGGCGGTCGGCGGTTAGTGCATTTAAAGAGACCTAATCGTAAAATTAATTTATTACAGAGAGCATGAGCGCTTATATGTACAGAGATGGAAGCATAGATGGCAATACCTCTGTGCTCATTTTATATGTGTGTATAAATCGTCCAACATACTTCGTAACCTGTTAGGAAACCCGAAAGACAAACCGGAAACGAGACAAAAGTCAGGAATTTATAAAATTGCATGTGGTGATTGTGAGAAGGTCTACATTGGACAGTCAAAAAGGTCTATAGAAACTAGATACAAGGAACATATTTCACATTACCGCCATGGCAGGGCTGATATGTCTGCAGTTGCAAAACATATAGCAAAAACGGGACATAATATAAATATAGATAATTTAAAACTAAATCCATTTATATTAAAAAGGACAGAAACCTTCTAAATTGGGAAGAACCGCCTCTGTCTTTTTCGGCGCTAATGGATTTATTATGAACTGTAAAAACGTACTCTTGAGACGGTATGTGGTCCTTCTAAGAACTCTCCCACTCGGGGCGGAATAGAAAAATTGTACATGTGTTTTTGGGGTAGGTAAAGGGAGTCAAGTGAGAGGAGAAAGTGGTGCATGTTTCTAGTTTAAGCATTTTCGCGGCAATTCGGATCCGACTTGATAATGGGAATCCACGTATTCCCGACACACATCCTCTAATATAGTGATTCATCGACCAGGAGAGTCAGGACATCAGTAAATACTCCTCCTACAACACCTTCTGAAGCATGGTCTCTTTTCTTTACAGAAGAAATCCTAACTAAAATATTAGAACATACAAATGCAAAAATTACGAAAACGAGTTTTTCTTATGGAAAAACGCCTAGTTATGTGGGACATGTAGACATGATTGAATTGAGAGCATTTCTTGGACTTCTAACTTTACCAGGAGTGTTCAAATCAAATCACGAAGATACTAGAAGTCTTTCTGCAACGGATGATACGGGAAGAGATATTTTTAGAGGTGTTATGTCTGAACAACGGTTTTTGTTTCTGTTGGCAACGCTAAGATTTGACAATCAAACAACTAGAAGGAACAGGATTGACAATGATGATAAGCTTGCTGCAATTTCAAAAATGTTTCATTACAAACTGCACAAACAATTTCAGTTGCAGCGAATATGCAGTTGTAGATGAGATGCTCTGGATCAAAAATGTCTGACGTACTCCTGCCAAAGACCAACCTGGCGATGGCCAATGACTATACTCGGAGCAATATTAGACATTTCACGTGTCAACAGTTATGGAATTTTCTTAGCCATTTCAGACGGTACAGTCAACGTGACACGAATAGAATTTTATATTCGTTTTGGAAGAGAACTCGTCAATGACCACGTAAAAAGAAGATACGAAAGAAAAGAATTGTCAACTAAGCTAAAATCAACCATCAAAACTTTACTAAGTTTAGAAACACCACAACAACAGCAAGACGCAGGACCTTTGAGAACCTACAAAAGGGGTCACATCTGCGGATACCAAGCAAAGACAAGAAAATAAAAACCACGTGCCATAATTGTCGTCAGCATGTCTGCAAGGACCATACTAAGTTACTCGTAAAAATGCAGAGAATGTTTAGGAAGTTAATTGTAAGAATTTTGTAAAAATCTGAGTACATGAAAAAACAGCATGACTTTTGTCATATAAAATGTACGTCTCTCAACGTCATTGTCAGGATTTTTATATAAAATGTTAATGCCATTTTTCTTTTGCAGGAAATAAGTCCATGGTTTCCAATAGCAGATAAAGTGAAGACATCTTAAAAATACACCAAAAAAAAAATGTACGAGAGAATATTTTTTACATTTTTCTATAAATGTTAAATTTTCTGTTTCGTTTTGAATAAAGTTTTGTTTTTTCTTAAACAAATCGCAAGATAAGAGACTAGTTTATTGCATAGAGGGTTTAAAGGCGGGGGAAAAACTATAATTAAGAAAATAACTAAATTTTAAAGAGTGGGATGTCAAAACACCCCACCAAGCAATTGTGTTACCTGAAAACACGATAGTACTTGAGGGTTAAAATGTTAAGTTTAAGACTATCTACAATGTTCGTAAATAACTTTTTTTCATGTCTTATATGATAACGAATATATCGAGCTTTGCCACACTAATGCGTCACCCTGTATCTGAAAACAGTAAATTGGAATGTAGCAATGGATTCATTTTCAAATATTTTATTATCTGTTTAAGATGATAATCGAGTAAGCAAAATTCTTCGTTGAATGTGATAGAAAAGCAACGTATTATTGTTAATGTCAGGGTTAACAGGGCAGCGCCTATGTTAAAGCCTTACAGGATTCGTCGCTGGAACATAATAAATACGAGGAAACAGGACTACTCGATGATGTAAAATGCGATAACGGCCTCGTTGGTGAACGATTAATAAAGAGAAACGGGCTTCGGCAGAGTAATTTTCTGTGTAAGAGTAAACAGACCGTAATTATGGTTAAACAGTCGTAATAATCCGAGCATCGTAAACGCATCTGAACCTATTCCGACCCGCCAGCCATAATATTTAATTATAATCCCCGTTAATAGCAATATAAAGAAGAGACCAGCGGCCTGACATAATCCGGTAATAAAGATGGCAGGGCACGAGCTTGTAAACGACCCTGCGCTCACTTCGCGCGTCCGTTTAGCGTCATATACTTACACCTAAGTAAAATTTAAACAAACGGCCGCAGTTCGTCGACAATCTCCTCTTTATTACTTGCGTTCGGGATCTTAGGACGCGAAAATTAAATACCAAAACCTTTAAATAACTAGTGGTTTAAAAAATATATATTTAAAATATATAAAACGCACTTAAAAGGATAAAACAAGTTTATTCTAAGCGCTATTGGTTCACCCTACACTAAGGATAAACATTTTTTTCGTAACATTTTATAAAATATATAAAACAGCTCTTCAGACCTTAAAGGTCCATGGCTTCGATAGTCGTCACTACGGATTGCCATTTTTTCCTATGCTTTGCCCTTTCCTCCCATGCCGCGACTCCTGCTTGCCTGAGATCCTCCTTCACCGAACCACTTCTTTTTTGGTCTGCCCCTTCTCCTCTTACCGCCATGTCCCAAGAGGAGTGATTTCTTAGTGTACCTGTAGCTGTCCATTCGCCAAATATGTCCCAACCACCGTATCCTTTGGCCTCGTATTCTTTGAATTATGTTTGGTTGGTTGTACACATCCATCACCTTCTTATTTGTTCTTCCTCTCCAATTCTCTTGCATATCGTGAACCCCACTAAAACTCCTTTTAAGCACGTTCCTTTCCCATCTTTTAAGTTTTTCTTGGTGTTTTTGACTTAGAACACATACTTCGCTACCATACAATACCGATGCAAGAACTACCGTTTTGTAAATTCGGATTTTTGTGCCTCGTGATATGCTTTCGGATCGCATTATACCTGTCAATAATCCCATTGCACGGCTCCCCTTAGCGATTCTCTTATCGATTCCTATGTCTTTACTGCACCTATTACTGATGGTTACCTCAAGATACTCGAATTGATCGACCATATGAAAGCTGTACTGTCTATCATCCGTTTTAATCTACAGATAATTTCCTTGTATGTCTCCCTTCACTTTAAGCTCCAAATATTTTGTCTTTTCCTCGTTTATACGGATACCGTACTTTTCTCCTGCGACCTCTAGTTTTATAAAGATTTTTTCCAACTCTTTCCTCGATCTTGTGATAAGTGCGGTGTCATCTACATATCCTACTAACTGATATTTGTTGTAGTAAATCATCCCTTTGGCATTAATTTCGCTATCTCTTATGATACTTTCTAGCAGCAGGTTAAACAACATGGTGGACAGGGGACCACCTTGCCTTAATCCTTGATTAACCACGAAAGACTTCGATAATTTTCCCTCCACCGCCACCTTATTTTGGGTCTCGCCAAGAGTCATCCTAACCAGATCTATCAGCTTCCTTGGTAGTCCCAGTCCAGCTAGAGCAGCGAAAAGCCCGTTCCTGTCCATCGAGTAATAAGCTTGCTTATAATCAATAAACAGTATATGCAGATCTAGGTTCCGCTCATAGCTGCTGTGCACGAGCTGCTTCATAGTAAAGATCTGGTCCACGGTTGATCTACCCCTTCGAAACCCTCCTTGGTATTCTCCCACTATCTTGTCTGCGTTGGGGCTTAGGTGATTCCTCAATAATGTCGCAAATACTTTGTATACTACATCTAATAGTGCTATGGCTCTATAATTCTCACACACACGTTTGTCTCCTTTCTTATGTAATATTCAATATGCTAATTCTTTCGTTGTGTTTGTTTATACTTGTTATGTTCATAATCCAATTGTCTGTGTCTTCCATTGCAACAATATTTACTCATTGTAAATAGAAGTATTATTATTAATTGGATTGTTACAGTTCAGTGAGCGTGACGAACTACGCTTAATGTACCGGAACGATCAGGTAGTATATATAGACTTAGATTATAAGCCGAAAAGTAGTGTTATTCAAATGGTGTTCTGTATGGTGCAAATCTCCTAGAGTGCGACGTCTAACATTATCTTCCTTCGTAGATTCTGCTGAGGATGGCAACTTAGTTGCCGAAATACGTATCCGGAGTTCTTCACTCATCGAGGTGGTAAGGGTATTTTTCTTTTTTATTTTTACTATTTTAAGCCACCGTATCCTATTATTTGTATTTTATAACATAATGGTAGAAAACTAAAAAGAAAATCTGGCCGGCAAACCTGAAAGGCGTATTACGAAGACTTCTCCTGGAGAAGACCTCATCACACCAATCAAGAACAACCTGGTACTTAAAAGAATACATTAACCCATAGAATATGATGTATTCTGTTTGGTAATAAATACAAAAAAAAAATGCCGGTGTCCTACAGACTGTCCTATATCAACAAGAAGTTAATTGAAAAAAAAATTACTCTACATTTTACCGAAATGAAAGGAAGGGAGACAATGTGTTGCCATAAAACTTATTATTGCAAGGTTTCTCTCAAACATCACTCCAAATTGCAATAGAAACATGAACGTCCTTAAAGAGCAAACCATGTTCCATTCCATATTGAAAAAAAAAGATTATAGCAGCAACAACAAACGACACATTACATTACACGAAACACAACCGTCGGTGGGCGTGACACGATATTTTATTCATTTCGGAGCTCATTAATTCACGATAATCAATAATGTATGCGCAAATTCAACGGAATAAGGTCATTTATATTGATTGTGCCGTTGTTGTCTCTGGGTACGTTCTCTTCTCCACGAGAGTTGTTTATCTAGAATTATCATAATGATTTAGCGAACGGCGTGGTGTTCCTCCCATGTGGCGGCACAGAGACCAGCGATACCAGTTACATAGGCGCTTGATAGATTCACAGAGAGCCCATGATGATACTCAATGTTCGTTCGTCGCACACGTTGACGAGAACGTATACCTCTTGCACCCGTACGTAACATACATACATTCACTAGCTACCAGCACGCGTAGGATAGACGTAAGAGATTTTACGTCCTCTCCTAATGATGAATAAGCTTTCAAGACATTGAACTTGGCCGCTGCGTTCGTCGTTCAGCGGCGGCGCTCCTGCGGCCAGCCTTGCTGGAGAAAGTGAAGGTTGGATGGACGTTGAAAATCGCACGAATTGCATAATCGCAAATTCCGTAATTTGTTTATGTTTTTTCTTACGCTGTTGCGTATCGAACAAGCTATAAATACCGTTGCAGTTTAATTGGCCGGCCAATATGTTTTTGCAGGCGTATCTGCGTGGATATTTGCATAATAAATCGATCTCGAAACGGCGACATATTCTAGATTGGTTGTGTAAAGCGGCAATGATGGATTTTCATCATAATATGAGTGGTTAAGGATACCTGACACATAATTTTCGCCGTGCGACATGGAACATTTTACATATTTCACTAGCATTTCTACGTGTTGCAACCAAGTGTCACATATAATAGAAAAAAAAACTAAAGTGAACAGGTTTTCAGAACAACCTTAAATTCTTTACGGTACACTGCAATAGACTTAATTGTATTCGGAAAATAAACAACAATAAATTGCGTCAACTACATGCAAGTATATAAAGGTCACATTTGTAGTGGTTTTATTCTTTTCAAACCGCCCGCGCCCTCTACTTCTTTACAGATCCTAATTGCAGCAATAGAGAATGGTATTTCTACAAGTTAACAACATTTTGCTATAATTTCTTTATTTCGTTAATTTTTAATGTACTTATTAGCATTCCCGACATCATTGATAAAACCTGGACAGGGCTTGTTTGTGCCTGAAAGCGTTAGCTATTTGCTCTGAATTATTCACCAGGATCACAATTCCAAGAACTTTGGAAATGCCCCACGTAACGAAATGCAACATTCTCATAGTTTATTTAGACGAATTGAAATATAGTTCATTTTATACTAATATAAATAAATTTAAAAAGATAAACAATGTATAAAGTGGTTTCTTCAAGGAAAGAAAAACTCAGTGCTTGCTCGTCAGAACAAGTTAAATCTCTCCTAACACTTAACCATTAATCATTACTAGGACGTTGCAATGCAACCTGAAAATTTTAAACAATGATTCCCCATAGATTTAGTGTTGGACCCAATCCTTTCTTTTTGTATTTATATGAATTCTTGATTTTGTTTCTTCGTAACAACTGTCTATTGATAGTTTATGTCATAATCGCGCCATTATTTGAAAGAATAACTGAAGTCAGCATATAGGTAGTCGAAATAAACACAAAATTTGAAATTACTTGATGGAAATCCCCTAAACATCAAATATCAACATAATGACAAAACCAAAGCTATACTACTTTAGGTCTCTAACTAACCACCACATTAATGATGTATGCATACATACCTACATACTGTTTGTTCGTTGGATCTTGCCAGTTATGCGGCAACTCCTTATGTGTACGAATCAAATCAGTACTCCGTATGCAATTAAGTTACTAGAATCATCTCGGTATTACAATAATGAATGTGATGCAGATTTACCAACTGAAATGATTGTAAATTCTGATATTGGATTTATAATTTGATTATTCATATCAACTATATTGTAGTTAGAATAAAAATGCCCGCTTAAATATAAGCTTTGATATATTCTATTACCGCAATGACTAATTTTTTGCAACATAAAACGCAATTTTTTGGTATTTCTAATAATAACAGAAAAATCTGAATGTTTAATGAAATAAGGAGAACATTTTACAATGAGTATTGATTTAAGAGACTAACAAAAGATGTATCTCTTCTTAGAAGAGCATGATTTGATTGAAGTAATGCTTGTATATTTTAAGTGATACAAAAATAAAAAGTAAATATGTGTGAATAAAAAATAATCGCACATAGAGTATTTGATTGGTTATGATGCAATAAACTGATTTTTCAAATACAAACCTCTCCAGTTGGTGAATTATGATATATAGAAAGTAGAAATTAGTCGAATGCTATTCATCCGAAAGATCATTCATTTGGAAATTGTTCAAAACGTTCGAATGATTGTTCGAAGAGTGTTTGTTCTATCACTAATGAAAAATTTGCACCATTCTAAAACAGAGTTTCTTTTTATTAACAACTAATACAAGAATGCATAATAACAATTCTATTAGTACACACTACTTATTCGATATCTGATGTACTGCTAGAATCAGATGTTTCACTTCCATTAATTTCAGTTATAATAGGATTTATATCTAGATTAATAGAATGATTTCCTCGATCATACCATCCCTTAATCAATATTTCAGTCGCACACAATTTCATCACAGATTCCACGGCTTCATTCTACATTTCTAATACCTCATCATGGCCATAACCACCTCGGCCTATGTCATTGTCATAATATATCTTCGCTTTTGCTCAAATCAATTCAATTGCATTGGACGTAGAACATTGTGACCATGCTGTCTTGATAACTCGTCAATTTCATGTGTTTTCTGATATTTGTTTCGTCTTAGTAACGTCATCTCTGGTGTAGGCACATGTTACATTGTTCATTTGCAATCACTCTAATATGTTTGTCTTTCTCCAGGAAACATTCGGTATTTTATTAACTACAACACTATGATATGGTGTTAACAAACATTAATACCAATTGATTCATGAATTGATTCATATAGACTATCTAAACCGGATTTGTAACAAGTGCCAGAGTAAAGGAAGGATAGATACCAAAGGACTGGGAGGTAGGAATTATTATTCCAATTTTTAAGAGTGAAAATAAACACTGTATTAACTATCAAGGGATCACCCCACTAATTCTAAGTACACCTTACAAAGTATACGAGAGAATACTTGACCAAACATTGAGATATGAAGTTGAACCAAACATGGAGCAAGCACAAAGTGGCTTTAGAAAGGGGAGAAGTGCACAAGATCATATTTTCACATTTAAACAGCTACAAGAACGTACCCGAGAATATGGAAAAGATACCTCGTGACTTTCTTAGACCTAGAAAAAGCATTCGACAAGATGCCAAGAAAAATAATAACAGAGAGTCTAACAGAAAGGGCAGTAACAACCAAGCTACAGAGAGCAATAGAAAGCATTTATAGAAATAATATAAATGTAGGTAGAAGGTACAACATGGTATCACAATGATTTAGTGCAAACATTGGACTTAGACAAGGAGGAATGAATGAAATCACGAATCCAGGGTATTGAAATGAAGTAGTTGAGAGGAGCCCCGGGGTATAACTAAGAGAGACAGGCAGAGAAATAAAGACATAAGAGAACTAAAAAGAGAATCAGTGACTAGGAGGATCGAGAATCACCATCTAAAATGGTACGAACACCTCATCAGAATGAACAGTGACAGACTGGTCAAAAGAATATGGGAGGTAAGAGTATATGGGCCAACAGCGTATATACATTGAAGATCTGAAATTAGATCGATATATAGAAATATTTGACTAAAATGGCAACAAACTTTCGCACAATTAATTTAATTCCACCTAAAATGTTTCACATATTCTATCTATTAGCTGCAATACATATATATCAGTTTCCAAACACAAGCAATTATCACCTGGTAGTGCTGATGAGACTTGCTAAGTGGAAACGCGTTCGCTAATAGTGATAATTGGAATTGAATGTAATTCTTTGTGCAATTACAAACCTTTAATGCATATATATATATATATATATATATATATAGTAATTTATGTTATAATTCTATAGAGTGCATCCTAATATTATTCATTATATTATACGTTTGCAGATTATAAACGCATTGTTTTCGATGTTTTAATGCCTTTTGTTATACCTGAATATTAGAATTTTTGGTTTAATATAAAACGTCAGAGCCCAATATAATACGGGATAACTAATATCTAAATGCTAATAGCACAAACTCCTATTCACACAAACCAGAACTATTTCTGTGTTAAAATAATAAGAACAAACTTCCTCCACGGCCAACCAAACAAGCCTTCGGTTTTCTCTTTCTTATTATTTCTTTTTATAGTTGTTTTATTTATTCGCCTTCACTTTTATCTGGATATCGTTTCACTATAATTTGACAGCGGGATCCCATCAGCGGTACAAACGGCGAACAAACAAGGAAAAATAGAAGGAAAAAGGGGAAAGAAGAGAACGGGGGGAAACTGGACCGTGAAGAAAACGAAGAAAACGACAAAACATACCTCCGAGTCTAGAATTTTTGAAGCTGTATTATTAATATTCATAAAACATGAAAAGAGATGTTCCCCCAATGTTGCCGGCAACCGGCGGCTAACCGCCGTTTATCTATCTTAAATATCGAATAACGATTATGGTACACTGCCGCTCCTCACGCACACACATCGAAGGAAATAGCGGGCGGTACACATGCAAAGGTGAGGTCCTAGGGTACGGTCTATAAAAAGGTCTTCCATTTTTATACCTTCGATATCTTAAACGCTTTTTTTGTTATTTTAATATCCCTCAAACACACTATCCTGCTTTTGACGCAATCTAGCTGAGAATATAGTAATTTTAGGTGAATTAGATGCAAATTTTGCCGAGGATTACCAACTATAAACTCAGATTTGCTAATCCCATTTTAAACACACTAAGAAACAATATTAGAGATGATAACTTTAAACTTATTAGATTAAACAATTCGATCATGAACAATACAATATACCGACTAATCAATAACTAGGTAGCATGAGATCGAGAAAGAAATGATTGCTACTCTTGCTCGTATGAGTTGCATTAGTAGTATAAGAACTACTCACAGTTCTTGCACAAATAAGCACACCTAATCTAGAAGAAATGAACCACTTATTTACAATAACTTACAAAGATGAGAGTTGAAAATCGAACATTAAATCGCGAAGTTTTTCATAATCAAATCTCCTTGCAGCACTATTGTCACATACCTTTACAATTATATCTGCGCCTGCTTGAGTTATGGGGAATGTGTTCAAAGAATGCTCGATTTCGGATACACTATGTTAGTTTATACAACCGCAAAATAGGTCCAAATCATAACATGGTATTTTGCTGGAAATTCCTTCCAAACATTAACCACTCCATAGATCTTCAACCATACTCTTCAGGAGTATGGAATATCAAGATATTGTTATTTCTAAAATAGAAGAAAATAACATTCTTTGTAGAAACAAGCAATCACTCGTCTCGACAATTTTGCGAGAGATCTTAAGTGCAAAGGAGTAAGCCAGAATATTTGAGATCGATTTGGCCGAGAAGCTGGTTGATACACAGAAGGAGAATAGGAGACCAATACTTTACCTCTACAGCATCCCCTACCATATAAATTAAATTGACTCTTATTTTGCTTCCCGAGTTTCAATAAGTATATCGTGTTACGTATATATTCGTAATGAGAGCATTAACCAAGAGAGTCATAGAGTTTAATAGAGATCTTTATCTATTTCTGATTCTAGAAAAAGCATTCGATATAATATAGCTAAAGATTGTCTTGGAAATTTCCTGTCGAAGGCATATTCCGTACAAAATTTTAGAAAGAATAAAATACATTTATACGCACAGCTAACTGAAGCTGAGGAGTTATGAGGGAATCTCATGTCCAATAGTTGTATTTAATAATAAAAGTAGACATATATAAAACTACAATGCTGACGCATTGTAGTCTTCTCTGAAACAATAGCAGAAACAAAAAAAAACAGCATAAAAAATTCAGGCTAAAGGGAACTTTAGGAAGAATTACGACCGAAGCACTACGAGACAAAATACGAAGTGGCAATATACATGAACATCTGACTTATAAATAAGGGATTGTATCCGAAAGAGATGAAAGGAATGGAATGTCCGGTTAATAAGGTACATTTGTGAATTACAGACAGACTACTTTATTCATAGAAATCATACATATACTAATAAACATATAAAGTAAGTAAGAGCGTGAAGTGTTAGCTACTTTTCAACATAATCGTGGCAAATGAAAGAATCGTAAAGGTAGCAAGAAATAGGAGACCACGAGACAGAATGAGGCACACCTTAAGGCGACCACACGAACGATGTAAGGAGAACCTATATGCCCATAAGGTATCAACGAGGATGAGGAACTTATTTACATAGAAAAAGTTTGTAAGCTCCTCTAACACATACATCATATTACCAGATTTTTGTCATTTGAATATTTTAAGATTCTCAGAATATTTCTGAACCACATTCAAGCTTCACCCTCAGCTTTATTCTTTTATTTGCCCAACTTTCCATCTAGCATCAGTTTCCTCATCTGTGGCAGAAGGGCAAAATTGCAGGATTTAGACTTTCATGTGTGCATTCTTTTACCATTCGGATAACTGTTACATGCATTTCAAGCTATGTAACGAATGAATGAAGAAGAATGTATGAAAATGTATATTGACAAGAAACTTCCGTAATAAGATGGCGGTGTAGCGGCAAAGCTTTTTCTGAAAGTAAGTTCCACAATGTCTAATATCTTTTCGTCTGGTTCTCTTGATGGAAACCTCTGCTAACTCTTTCGCTAAGCTCACATGCCCAACCATACTTTTCAATTAGTAAATCCTATCGAATTGGCAAAATACAACAAGGAGAATTATGATTTTTAAGAAAACAAGAAGTCAAAAACATGGAGCGAGGCAATAATAAAAAATAAATGACTTAAATGAGCTTCATTGTTACACACTCGAATTTTGAGATTGTTTTTAGAAAAAGAACGAAGGAAACACCCAACGAGATAGCTAGGATACCCAAGACTTGTTTGTTAGGCTCTCGTCTGGTTTCAACGATGGCAGTCATTTGTACATGCAAATTCGACATTATCCGATATTCTCTACGGCCCTCGTACCGTGTCCATCTTCTAGTCTTCTTGTTGTCCGTCTCTCCTACACCTCCATTCCAATTTATCTCAGATTTATTAGCGCGAACGGCGAGAATTCTGTCGGACAGCGCGACCGGGACAGGGTATTTCGTTTAATTCTACGCTTTTGTGGGCACAGAGCCGCCTCCGGCAACACTTAACAGTTTTATACTATGATTTATGGCGTAATTTATGATAATTATATTTTTTTGTTATCGTGTACGTATGCGGAGTGTTTGTATGCGTCGAATGTATTCTTTTTTATAGATCACGGACGGAAATTTCGGAGCTGTGTCCGGAATATTTATTGCTTTTGTGCGCTGTAGCTGTCGATGTAGTAACTTTCGTCCGAGGCATTTTCGTGTAGTTAGCATCGTTGATGAGACTGGGAGAATATTACCGGTCAAAGTACTTGCGCTTCCGTAATTACCGCCTGTTTCAATGCATATTAAAACTTGGTTCAATTCATTTCATAAGAATTACCTATTTAAGGCTAACAGAAATCATAAACATATTTGCAATTTTGATGCAACCACATTACCATCTATATATTGAAATACAAGCCCATCTGACAATAATTATGACTACTAGAGTGTACACTTTTAAAGTTATTAACACCAAAGAAATCTTTTCATTGAAGCTCCGAATCTTTTGTTCATATTTGACTTTAATTTTTATTAACGAACATACTTATTAACCAAAATACTTTCTAAATCTACTTCTGAACAGCTGTAATTAATTATCTAAAGAAGACATCTAATGAGTAACAGTTCATACTTAGTAAAACATGCTTTAGTGTAAATTGTTCATAATTACAAATATTTTTAATACCATTAGGTAATTTATTATACAACTTGAAATACACATATACTTCCGTAATGTTAGGTAATGTTTAATTCATTGTAACGCGGTATAAATCATCGTTTTGAAAAGTAAATTGTGGAGTATTTTATGAATTAATTTAACAAGAATAATATTTTATTAGTAAAGTCCAGTTATCTCTATAGGTTGAAGCCTAAATAAATATCACCATGGTTTATTCTGGTCTCTTCTGGTGTGAAAATGTCTATTTAAAGCGTACATTACCGATAGAAATGAAATTAAGTTAAGATTCGGTGACTTCCTGCGATTTAATCAATTTGCAGAGGAGTTATAAAGCTAGCTTGTATATGAAAACGTATGTATTATTGAATTCGTCAATTACATTTACATACCGTAAAATGGGCCATTAACACAACAAAAAACACCACTTTCAATTGCTTTCGTTCCTTCCATATTCATATCGGCAAGACGTAGTGACGAACTTACAAGCGGAAATTATAATTGCCTCTATAATAACGGCTATAATGTTCCCTACGAAAGGAAAAACACCGTAGGTACGCCTAGAGATTCCATTCTAATTCCGTGCAATTAACATTCTGCGTGGATCTAAATAACGCGATTTACCATTTCGCGGCGTATATACCGACAACAATGCAGCTACGATCCCCAAGAATGTGGCAATGACACTTTTACAAAAGCCTAGGAAGAACGAATGAACAAAGTCTTCGCTCTCGTATGGGTGTTTGGAGTGGTGATGTAAGATGTAAGAATAGCAGTCGGTGGTAATGGAAAGTTTCACTTGACTCTGTGGAAACCGAAAGTTACCGCTACTTTGGATGTTTTTCGCGATTCAGTTTTGTTTGCATCAACGTTAACCCAAAAAAAAAAACAACTGTCTACATTGTATCTGACATTCGCGTATAATAACAGCAAGAGCCGTAGAAGCTTCATTACATAAATTAAACACCGTATAATAGACGGATAAAAAGTCGGCCGCTTTTTTTCTAACATAAGTGACTTGCAGTTTCATGTACGCCTCTGAATGTTGAGTGTGGCTTTCAATTATCTTAAAATGCGGAAGGAATCGTGAGCAAAAAATAGAATATCTACAAAAAAAAGTATCAGACACTTTTGACAGTACTACCTTGCGCCCTTTCTACTTCTTATATTTTGATTATTTGTGTAGTATAAATTCTGGTTTTCATTTGGTTTACTTACGGACGTCTTTCAGCTTTATTAAAACTTAAACGAATTTCTAATCAATGATGATTTTAAGTAGGAACATGCTGCCTTATCCAGTCAGCTTAGTCATTCACAATTAATTGGAGAGATTATGGATTGAGATAATGTTTGGTATCTTTCTAAGATAGATTAAAAAAGTCGGTTTAATCAGGTGAGCAGTTTATACCGATTTGTTTTTAAAGATCAACTATATCAGTTTGCGTGGTAACTGAGATTTTAGCTAAACTACGCATGCATATATCTTCTGGTAACTTTTGAAATTGTACTTAGATTGAACAAGAAAACAGTAATCTGTACATAGATTACTACTACTGTTTCCCAAAAGGTGAATGACCTTGGTATAAATTTTAGTGTTTTTAAGGTAAGGTTATTTTTTGGAATAATGCAAAAGAAAAATTTATTAACATAGCAACCTTATATTTACATATTGTTTTCTTTTAAATATAATCTATTAACTACTTTTCCTGAAGTTGAAACATAATGCATGTCCCTTCATCACTTAGGGCCTATTCAACAATTCATAGATAAACCAGGGATAACGTTATACCTGGTATAAATTTACAAAGATTATGTAATTCCTCCTGCTTTGAAGGAATATTATTTGTCTCTGATGAGATATAAGTGTGATTGGAAGAACTAAATTAACACTGCTTCACTGTTTATTTGAGTGTTGTGTCTCAAAAATTTATACATACATCTATGCATTAATTTATTATCACCATCGTCAGCCATTCATTCACTGCAAGATGTAGGTTTCTCTAATGATTTGCATGTTTCTCGGTCTTGTGGCTGTCTAATCGGGTGTCTTTTCCAACTATAACATGGGTATCATCAGTCCATCGCTTAGGCAGTCCATTCAATGGACATTTCATCGACAGGGCCGCTTAAACGTAAGTCGTTTTGCTCGTCTTTCATTTGATATCTTGCCAGGTGTCTTTCCCAGGAACATTTAATGTTAGCCATTCTTCTCGTAATATCGGCTATTTTGGTCTGTCTTCTGATTTCTTCATTTCGTATACATGATATCGGAGACCGACTCCCAACACAATCCTCCTACATACAATTAGCGTTTGATAATAAAAAAGACAGACGGGGATATAAGGACAAATAAAATATGTGTACCAGGGAAGCAAACGACGTATGCCAATTTCTTTTCCCAAAATGGAGCTTTGGCGTATATTAGTTAAAGTATATCCCATCAATTTTCTGCAGAGTTAAGAGTCAAGTTAGGGGTTTGTTATATTTATTTACAAGAATCATCTTAACGCAAGATCAAATGAGTATATCAGGGCAGTAATTTGAATATCCTGAATATTTTAAATTTCTGTAGCGTTCAGTAATTGTTCTGTTCTTTCTTTCACACTGCCACATTTCGCTGCTGCAGGTAGTGATTGTCTTTACAATTGCGTTATAAATTCTTTGTTTATTTTCTTTTGAAATCCCTTGATCCCAGAGTATACTATTCAAGAGAGGATTTGCTCTTCTGCCTTGCATATTTCTTTCTTTTATTGCTTGATCTAATGTCCTGTTTTGTGTTATATGAAGTCCCAATATTTGTATTCCTCACAGTGTTTTGTTTGTTCTCCGGTTTCTAAAATGATGTCTTATGGATTACCACCAGTACACATTGTCCTTCTAATTGTTTTCTTTATGTTCACGTCTAGGCCCCATTTCCTATATTCTTCCGTTAATACTCCGAATCGTCGCGGTCTTAGGCTATAACAATTTGATCGTCAGCAAAACACAATGTGTAAAGTGTGGTATAATCATTTAGAGGAATACCCATTTCTTTGCATTTTCTTTTCCACGTTTTGCGGACCTGTTTCAGATATATTTTAAACAAGGTAGGGGACAGACAACATCCTTGTATCAGGCCTTTGGTAACCTTGAAACTCTTTGACGTTCCCCCTTTTTGCTTAACTTTTGCTACAGCATCTACATAAAATTTCTGTACAGCTTTTATAAGGCCGTTATTTATATTTGTTTTTTCCCGAGATTCCCAGAGGAGGTTTAGGGGTACACTAACATAAGCTTTTTGTAAATCAACATAAATAAGGTGCATTTCTTGATTGAAACCGGTCTTTTTTCAATGATCTGAGTAAGGCAGTACAGGTGATCTACCGTCGATCTACCTGCCCTAAACCCGGCTGGTTCTTCGGCCTCGACATATTTATATTCCTCTTCTATTTTCTTTTTCAAGATCTTTCCATATACTCTACTAACCGTATCCGCCTCTATAATTCCAAAAGATTGTGTGCTATCTTTTTTTATGTTACTGTCGAAATATATGACAATTTCCAGTCTCTAGGAGCTTCTAGAAGTTCTACAACATGATAAAAAAATTCTTCCAAAAGTGGATCTGATAAACTACAGCTGATAAACTACAGCTTTTAATACTCAATCTGCCTACAATGTATCAAGAACAGATCTCCGATTAGCGTTGCTATTCCATGAGAAATCTATTCATTATCATTATTTGAAAACGATGCATGACTCCATCGGTCGAACGAAGGAAGAAAAACCGTACTGACTTCGATCGACAGATCCGCGAAATTTAACATACCTTCACGAACAATTAATTATATACTACCAGGTAGCGAATAGTATCAGCTGAAAATGGATTACGTTCACTTCTATCTAACGTCTTAAATCAGATAATGCACGTGATAACCATGTAAATTAACAGACCTTACATAATTTCCTTGCGTCTTAGTGTCGCGATAACACTTGCGAACGGGTTGTCGATCGGGATACGCCCCCTATGCATATGCATGCAAACTAGATACATGGAGTCTCCTCCGCTCAGCACTACCAGGTGCGTTCGTATCGTTTGATTTCGCACACTTCGTCCATTGTGTGTGTTTATCGATTCCCTTGAAGAAACAAAATATTATCTTAAAGCGCAGCAGCGTCCGTTAGAACAGGGCGAGACAAATCCCACGGTTTCTTCCTCGCAACGAGTTAAGTGAATTTATAAAAATTCTCTTCCTCACACTCATTTGTCGCGGTTATAAGATGCGTGAGATGATTTACTATCATTGACCACCTGGGTATTTGAAGATAAACCTTATCATCGACACTTTTGTCGAAGTTGGTATTCGTTTGACGCATAATTGCATGCCGCAGGCGTAGTAAATTTACCAATTAATAACTTGTGTGTAATAAACAAATAATTATCGCTTACAACTACGTGAAGTAACACATGTGTAGATGGCATTCGAGAGAATGGACATTAGACATTCCAGTAGAGTGCGTTCACACTTATTATTATACACAGCAAAAGCTTAATTTTTGGTGAGGATGGTAACGAGTGCTATTTGAGTCATACTTATGCTATTCAGAAATATTCAGTAATAAAATAATCTCCAATATCGTATTAGCTATGGTTATCAATTGATAAGCAAATCGATAAATGAAATAGATTTCAACTTCAAATTCTCCTTTAATTTGCGCAATTGCTCTGGCAACACTTTCCTTTTCAATTATACCTAGCTTTTGATCTCGACTTAGGCGAAACTATTTGACTTTTTGCAACATCTCATTTAAGGGTTAGAATTTTTAAAAATTGCTCTTACAGTTTCACCAGTTCTTGAATCAGTCGCTGTCGAAAAATGTATAGTATTTTTTCCGTAAAATGTTACTCCCACAATATGCAATCAAAAAATTCCCAAATTCAAATTCTAAATTGTCTTCAACTGTCATAGAGTATTGCCCAGGAATATGCCCAAATTTGGAAATTACTATTTCTTTTAAAAAAAAAGAGGTCAAAAGAGACAAATTTGGAAAAAGTAACATAGAGAACTCCTTTCATAAGACACTTCTCGATAACACCTACCTTATGACAAATGTTCTTTGATATATGCATATGAGTTAAATCGCAGAGGAGGTTCCTAATTTCCCAGTAAATAAAAAAATATATAAGAAGTGACAAGTGAGAAACATATATCATGTAAAAATATAGAATAGAATAGAATATATATATTAGTTCTTTGTGCAAGACATTGTATAGAACACGTGAATAATTCATTATATGATAAAATATAAAAATAATATGTATACATGTAAATGGGACAAAAAAATTCTTCATATTTATACAAAGTCTGCTCTATTAGACGAAATTTTAATGCCGCTTCAAATCGTGCAAGTGGCAAAGATTTTAGTTTGTCTGGTAAGTGATTATACATTTTTATACATTGATATACAGCAGACTTTTGTATTTTCGTTAAATGTGTAGCTGGTGGAAGCAAAATACCATTTGCTATTGCTCTTGTATTGCGATTGTGCACTAGTTCATATTTCTCAAACAAATCACGATAGTTAGATTTAACAAACACTGCGCACTCAAGTACATATATGGAAAGCAAGGTAAGCAATGCAGCACTTCGAAAAATACCCCTGCATATATCACTCCGATTACTATGAAAAATATATCTTAGGCAGGCTTTTTGTAATATAAAGATCCTCCCAGCGTCAACCGAATTACCCCAGAAAATAACACCGTATCTCAGGTGAGAAAAAACATTTGCATAATAGGCAGTCATTGCGACCGCTAAATTGACACTACAGGAGATGACCCTCAACAGGTGACTGACGCTGCACAATTTTCCAGCTACGTATTCGTCAGATCTCCACGACAGTCCCGGATCCAGTCTCCATCCCACGAAAAGCGCACTGTACATAAATTATTGTTCAACTCATTTTCCTAGTCCGAATAGTTTTTCCTTCGCGTTATCATAGTTTTGTCGTCCGCAAAAAAAAACATAATATCACGCACTACTTCCGGTAGATCGTTAAGACACAATAATAAAAGCAAAGGACCAAGAGCGGAGCCTTGGGAAACCCCATGCGACACGATTCTCCATTCCGATGTCATTTCATTTCCGGCCTCGTCAAATCCCACAACTGTCGCCGATTTGTTAAATACGAAGCAATCCAGTTAAGGGGCAGTCCTCTAATTCCAATAATCTCCAATTTTTCCAATAACACCAAGTGATGTACACGGTCAAGGGCTTTTGACAAGTCCATAAATGTACCCACCGTGACCTCGCATCTCTCACGACCTCCTCGAGAAGTTGGAACATGGCGCGCGTCGTGGATCTTTTCCTTATGAAACCATTTTTAAAACAAGTAAATATGCCATATTTCTCCATAAAGCTTATTATTCTTTTATATACATGCTTCTCAAATATTTTTGCAATATTTGAGATTATGGATATTGGCCTGTAGTTTCAAACTCAGACTTGTTACCCTTCTTATATATTGGCTTTACCAGCGAAATTCTCAGTTGGTCCGGAAAAACTCCCGACTTAAATGAGAGATGCGCTAACGGGACAGCTAGACCTTCAGAGCAGTGCCTTAAAACCTTTGTTTGTATATAATCCGATCCCATCGCTATCGTGTTATTAAGACTATTTGTTGCGCTTATAAATATAAAATATAAAGAAGTCACTTCCAGTAAAGAAAAAACGAAAGTTTATGTTGCGTCATGTAAAGGGCAACACAGGTAAAAACGCTACAACAGATGGTATGATATGTTATCATCACTTGAAACTGTTTAATATAATTCTGATGTAAGTAGAGAGAGAGAGAGAGAGAGAGAGAGAAAGAGAGAGAGATCATAAAGAGATATTGTGTGTGCAAAAAACTGTTTGCTTCAATTTAGCAATAGGTTGCCTAACTTAAGTTACTTAAGTAGGTCGAAAAATGACGTTGAGATGATATAGTAATGATGAGAACTATTTATTTAAGAAAAGTATCGCAGTTGGTGGCCACATTTTCAGAATTGCAGGAAGAAATCTGTTCAATTTATTGTCTGCTGTTCCCAGTAGCTCAATATAATGCGATCATCAGCGACATAGCATCATCTATAGTCTACTTACGATAATAGACGAGATAAGTATAACTTATCAAAATTATCGACTTACGATGCCAAATATCCAAATCTGTGAACTGTCCTTTCACATGATAATATCACAATAATCAATAATTTCGTAGTCTTATGATTTTCTGTGGAAAATGAAACTCCATTTGAAGTTGGCTTTTGAAATGACAATCCATTAATAGATTTTTTATTCGGAAAAATGGGAGGACTGCGATCAATTCCATAACTAGACTTGAATTGTACTTTGAATAAAAATAGAAACATAATATAAGAAGGCTCCTTCCTGTTAGAACGAAACTAGTCAAATTGACATTGACACTGAAAACAGGCAATTTCATTTCTAATTGCACAACACGAATGTGATCTAGATCGTCTGCAAAGTGTTCTTACTCCAAATTGAGATCATTTTCTAATGCGTGTTTCCAAAGTTATCAACAAAAATCGAAGATATTTTCCACGTTAGCGTGCCAAGAAGTATTTAAAACCCATCAGAAAAAAAAATATACATGCAAACACAGATTTACATACGCAAAATTTGTTACCTCCCGTTCTCCGTGGGTCGTTCGAAAAACAATTTCGCATCACCCCGAGCGTCATTCTAGGAACGGCCGGTCTTAATAAAGTTCTAAATCAAGAAGAACTGCAGCACTGGCCGACTGTGCAGCGCAAGTCAGCACGAAAAGAAGCGCGGTTACGACGGACCAGAAAAAATAACCCAAGCAGTGACCGCAAAAACACGACTGTCAATAATATTATTTATGCAAGTGAGCCGTCAGACGCGCAATATTCCCATGGTGCGGCTCAGTGCTCTAAGAACGAATGACCACACATTCGCCGTAAACGTCACACACCTTGAATTATGAGCTGGAGCGCCTACAATGAAAATTTAATTAACGCAACCGCGAAGACTACGAGAGCAAGACCCCAAGTGGAAGGTTAAAGTGACATCAACTATATAGGCACACAGGCGGTAAAAGTGAAAATCATAGAACATAGAATAAAAGACATATATAGACACATATAGACACCTTGCCTAATGAAATTCATTTCTTATGTGATGAATAATAATGAGTAAAGTCATTACATACCATTTACTTTAATGCCTGTTTCGGAAACGGATTTGTTAGAAATTATGGCTAGCAAAAACTGACATTGCTGATCATGACTTCTTCTTTCTTTTTGATTCGCAAAGCAAATTTCGCGTTAGCCGGGCCTCCCATACTTTTACTGAAGTCATCTATTGCAACGCCCAAATTTCCGTCAGTCGTATTCATATAAAACAGATTCCAGAAATATGATCAGGAATTATAGATGTATGTCCATTATTCCTAATTTTGCTGAGGATTATGAAAACGTAATATACCGATACCGGTATATTTGTCAAAAGCTTGATGCGCAGGAACAAGTGGACGTTATATTATTGACTTTAATAATGCACTTGGCTGTATAGATCATAATCTTCTGGTACGTAAACTTTGAAATTTTGGCCTTAGGCCAACTCTATTACAATTGTTGAGATCTGATCTGGATGGTACATGAAACTACGTGTTTTATAATGGGTATAGGTCCCATAATTTCTATCCTACTTCTGGGGTACCCAAAGTTTCGGCTTTTGGCACCCTCGCTCTTTGTCATTTTCATTAATGATATGCTTTCATCTCTTTCATGCCCTGCTTTAGCTTACGCAGATGACCTTTTTGCATCTATTAAATCTCTTCTCGGTGTCAACCTTCCTTCAAGAAACTTTCATTCAGAATTGGTGCAACATATATTAGTTGAATTTAAACAAGAAAAAGATATTGTTTCGTTTTACACAAGAAAGATTAATAATGTCCCATAGGTGTACACCAACAATATTTATCTAAACTTTATAATGTAAAGATAACGTCTGCTTGCCCGCCTCTAAAACTCTGGGATTCATTATGCGTACCTGCAAATTCTTCAAGAATATACCTGTTTTTAAGGTACTATTCTACTCGTTTGTCACCAGTAAACTGGATTATGCATTGCGAGTTTACCGCCAATGCCAGAAACAAATATTATTGCAGGATATATTTCAGAAAACTAGTTTTTCAAGCAACCAGGAGAGGAAGGAGAAAAAGTTGGATGAATCAAAAATGTATAGAACTACTAAGAAAAAAATCGATAGCAAGGTTAAAGTGGATAAGCACGAATAAGCAAGAGGACATGAAAATTTATGAAATACTACGGAATGAAGCCAATAAAATCTTAAGAAAAACGAAACGTGAATGGTAGACTTAAAGAAATCGAAGAGGAAAATTCAAATAACAATACTAAAAAATTTTATCAGAAGATTAACGAACGCAAAAGAAGTAACAATGGTAGGGTAACAGGTACAAGGGATAAGAATAGATATTTAGCAGAGGATGAGGAAGAGTACAAGAGGATATGGAGACAAGACTTTGAGGAATTAATAGTAGAGCAAAATGGGGAAAACGTTTTGGTCGATGAACACCAACATGAGAATACAGCGGGGCAAATGGATGAAGTCGAGGAACAAGGACAAGAGAGGAAGTGGAAGAAATAATTAATAAAAATAAAAATAGAAAGTCACCTGAGAAAGATAACATAAATATAGAGTTGTTAAAATATGAAGGAACAGAATTACCTGGACTTATACACCGACTAATACAAAATATTTGGAAGGAAGAAATAATGTCAACTGATTAGAAAAAAGGACAAATCCACATAATACATAAGAAAGGAGACCATCAAGTATACACAAACTACAGAGGGATAACGCTATTGAATTCGACGTATAAAATATTGTCAATGATTATTCAAAGACTTAGTGACTAGTAACACCATTAAAATAGGGGAATACCAAAATGGGTTTACAAAAGCAAAATCGGCCACAGATGCAATATACAATATAAGACAAATAGTACGAAACGAATAAACGAACATAAAATTGATTTAGTGATGCTCTTTATCGATTTCCGGCAGGCCTTCGACTCGATCAAAAGGAGACCTCTGACGGACGCACTGAATAGTATAGGTGTTGCAGGTAAATTGAGTCACTCCTATAAGCAATCTTATGCGCGTTCAATTTGACATGAAAGTAGTCAACGTCATACGAACCTAATGCATTGACAAATTTAAATAAATATATAAAAAGATAGCATAGTTGATACTACACACAGAGTTTTCAACAACAGTAACCTCCTCAATTGAATAAGCTTGGTGAGCCTAAAACCACGAGAGTCCTGTCGTGGTTTTAGGTTACCCAGTATGCGAATGACTTCTGTAGCAGATGGAGACGGGAGGTTTCATAGCATGTTCTCCAGAATATTCGACCGTACATGACTATGGTATGGAAATTCACATAACAAGCCGTAAACCCCCTAACATAATGAAGGCAGCAATTTCGCCGATATGAATTTTCCAATTTTAGCGGCCGTTCAAATGTAGCCCCAGAAAATTTAATACTACTGAGTTTAGAAAATGATCTTGTCGTGAAGGTAATTTCTTAGACGTGCCAAATTGTTGTTTGAGTGACAGATTCGTTAACACGGAAGTCAAGATTTATGAGGAAGTTTCATCCTTTAGTTAACATTGAAGTGGTATCAGCGTAAAAGATTGGTCTGTTGTCTTGCAAGACCCTTAGGTGCAGTTATCTAATTCAAACGGACAAGTAATTGTTCAGATTAATACTCGTCCGTAAGAAATTTTAATCAGCTTTAATATATCATCACTTCTGTTATCTAAAGCATAGTCCTGAATATTGAACGCAGATAAAAATAAATTATGCTGCGTTTATTCATTAAAGCAAATATCAGGGTGGTGTGATGTATTAAAAGAAACAACTCGAAGACGTTTTTCGCATTTTAAATCGACAAATTTGGATTTCCCAACTCGAGTATTTTCTTTATACATTATTTCGAATGCATTAAGACACCAAACGCTCCTACGACGTATTCGACATTCGATAAGCGCGCTTTGCTGAACACAGAGAAATGTAAAACGTAAAAAAGAAAAATACAAAAGCGGTATTTCGAACGGAATGTGCACTTGCGTGATGTGCATAATTTATCGCCTACGGTTATAGAAACGCAACCAAATGATTCGCAGGCGACGGGAAATGCTTCGCGTAAACGCACTCCGGTTCTACGCGATTTATTTAATACTTTTTTCGCAATTACATACATATATCAATGCGTTAAGTTAGTTAATATTTTCTTTCTGTATCTGTGTTTATTTATATGTGAGTGAGCGGTAATGATTTCTGATTCAAATGCTCCATTAGCATCGAGGAAATTGTGTGTATGGATGTACCAAAATCAACATTTATTAGCAAAGCAATAATTGCGCGCGTGCCTTCTATAGAGTCTTTAACAAACTCAAATTAAAAGAGTTTACTGGCTGAGTCGAAGAAATGACTATGAAAAATAATATGTGTACCTACTAAGTTATCATTAGAGCTGGTATCGAAATCTATCTCATTCTTACTACCCACTAACAACAAATAGCGTTTTACTAGTAAAATATGCTATCAACTACCAACACTAGCTTTAAGTGTCATAAGGCGAAACGGTATAAGTATATAGAATTGCATGAAATAAGCAAGATTTGTAATAATCGTACTTCACACTAGCTCACCTATCATAAGCTAATATATAGCTGTAGATAAAGCTAGCTTATAGCTTATTTAACTGCGTTCTAAATTGGTAATAAAATCCTAAAGATTGTATTAATAATTATGCATTCGTTATCGTATTGTACAATATAAGCAAGTTCCGTTAAAAGTAGATTAAAGTAAATTGCTTCCGTTAATAGAATCACTAGTTTCGACGTGCCCGTATAAGAATACATGTAAAGTAAATATCTAAACCCGAGTCCGTACCAATAAAATTTAGGTGCGTTAAATTTGGCTAAACCAGCGAAATATTCACGAAAATATTTACGCCATGCGTTGTTTTTCCATTTATCTACGGCTCAACCGATAAAGAAGAACTCTGTATTGTACGGGGAGCAATACTAATATAAATTCTCATAATGGGTTACACTACACGACACAACAAGGGGTTTGAAATGATTTTATACATTATAACACGAATTTACCAGATGAACAACGAAACGCCAGTGCAGTTACCTGAGCCTAATCTACCATAGCCTAAGCTACCATACAATCCAAAAAATGAACAGGACAATCTGCTGATGTTACAGTATGAAAACCATTGTCGTAGCATTGCATCGCAGTAGAGTGCATGGACGGGAAATAAACAGAAAGCTGTTGTGATAGTGACGAAAAAATCAGCTAGTTGAGAAAATGATAAATAAATTGCAAGGCAAATAAATTGAGAAAAGTAAAAAAAAAAATATGGGTGACTGGAGAAGAGAAGAGTAGAGGGAGTGGCGAAGGTGGAAGAAAGAGAACAGAGTGGAACATAACATAGCGCATACACAAATAGTAGTTAAGATATGATCTTATTTCATTTATTCAATAAAATTCTCTGTATATATTTCTTAAGATAGTAACATTTCAAAATTATATTTTTCATTACATCTTTAGGTTTTTGGTATTCTAAAAATAACATTTTGTTTATTACCTCAAACTAATTAATTGATCAATTGTCAAATAATTGCCTCTAAAAAGTTGCGCATATCAACTTGTCAAAACTTAGAACTCATATTACAAATTCATTCAGAAATCACCATTGCATACATATGTTCAAGGTAGCGGTACTATCGATACCTTGACCAGGATCAACTTGCTACATCATCAAGTATCGAGGATACCAGGTAAAATGTGCTCCCAAAATACTTCTTGCTGTTGTTTTTTGTGCAAAAAAGGCCTTCTATGCTCCTAATGATGCGCCCCAAATAGAAATATCACAATGTATTCTGGAATAAAATTCAGCATAGTATAGAAATAAGAAATATGGTACGCGTAGCATTTGCTGTGTATTTTCCTGGGCAAAGTTGTCACCGTGTTACCTCCAGAGCAAAGCTGATTCTAGCTTTACACCCAGGAGCTTGTAGAATCAGAAGGGAGTTAGCTGCCATTTATTTCCAACTAAAGAGGCGACACATTTCTTTGGAGGGCATAGAAGAACACGTATTTAGTTTTTTCTAAGCTCAAGGTTACTTTATTTTCTGAGAACCACCCAAAATTTGCAACTACTCATTCGCTTGATCTGTTCTCACTGAACTCTAACATAAGTCCTCACTGAATTATGCAATATCATTGACATAATAAACGTTCAATATACTTGGCATACGTAAAGAAACGAGATGGTACCGAAAACGGGCTGGAATTAGAAGAAGTAGAGAGCAACATGTACCTAGGTGTTTTGGTGCATAATAAATGTGAAGAAAACAGCGAAATTAATATAAGGATTGCAAAAAGTAATAACTGTGCAGGAGGATTAAACAAGGTACTAAGAGCAAAAGATGTA
>JARFOC010001148.1:0-29437 GCA_031763485.1 Osmoderma eremita | reverse complement strand
ATAGCTTGAACGCACCACAACGCAACACTCTTTAAAACGTTAACAACTTCAGCGTATATGTTCATTCACCGAGCTCTGGCCGACAATTGAAATAACCAGAGATGCTATCTAGGAATGGGAAATGCGGGTCTTAACACGTCAAGACATGTTCAAACATTAACCATTGCATCCTGCTTGATCAGTTCCGAGCTCTGGTCGACAACTGAAATATGCATGCATATTTTAAGTAGATAAGCGAATACCCTGAAAAAACTAAGGGTGATGGAGAAATTCTGAAAACGTAATTGATTTCAGCATGCCAAAGTATATGAGAATCAGGCATTGGGACAAAAATCTTGTAACCAGTGTTATCTGTCAAAATGACAGTTGTTGTAAAGTTGTCAACTGTTGAAACACTTATAGGAAGTGCATTTCTTCGAAAGTTTTACCTTAAATCGGAAACACTACATCTAACACTTTTTTCCTTTGTAGGTTTTACTGAGGATGGCAACTTAGTTGCGGAAATACGTATGTAGCGTCGCATTTATTGAGGGTGACAAGCTATTTTTGTTTCAGTTCTACTTACAATAAGTGTAATTATAACAATTTTGTGTTATATTCGCTTTGATAAACTTATGTTAAAAACAAAAATAAAATAAAATGCAATTTTCGTTTTAACAAATTTAAATTAAAAAATTTGGGTTATCAAAACTTATTTCATGTGACCAACTTATCTTTAAAAAAAAACTGAAACATTAAAAATCCTATGGTAGATTCGTCCTCACGAATGCGAATAAACGAAAATATACCTTTTGCGCAAAACGGAAGATCGTCGACCCCTCCTTCGCGAATCGCCGTGTGGATGCACCGGGTCGCACACATAATAACAGCGCCAACCGGCCTCCGAGTACCCGGTTAAGCAGTTGCCCCTCGACCGGTCACCAGAAAAGTCAACAGGACGTAACGATAACAAAATATCGCGGAGAAAGGCATAATTCAAAAAGGCATTGTATTATCAATAACTGATTTCCCTAATTGAGATGTATTTGAGGTGCACTTAGAATACTGAATAATTTATAACAGTTATACATTCAAATAGGAAATAAATAAATGTTGTGATTCGTATAAATTTTAGTGTGAGATGTTTCGATCGATAATATTTTCTCTGGTCTGTTTGGGTGCAGTCAGAGGAGACGTTAACACAGGTAAGTTTATCATTATAAACATACAACACAAACAGTAAAGATTTAATCAGTAAAGAAATTAATACAAAATAGACAAATATTCAGAATTATATTCACCTATCAGCAAAAGGGAAACAAGTTAAACAACTTTGCATCGAAGAAAATTACTATTCTCTTCATTATATTAGCAATAATAGTACAAGACTAATCGGTACATTTTGTTCAACCTCTCAAGAGTACGAACACTTATTGAAGGTCGTATCCTGACCGTACTGGCGCCCATAATTACTTTACGAACTATCAGTAAAAACTAGTTTCGCGGACCGTCTAACCGCTACACCATGTGTTTATAGTCACCGGTGCAATAAAGTCAATGGGTAATCGGCAATTATGTAATTGATAATTGACCGTTCGCTGCATTCGCCACTGATGGCCCACGAAGCACACACGCCGTAAAAGCGGTCTCATAATACACGAAGAACAGAAAAAGAAATCGTTAAGCATTAAAAAGAAAACTTTGTTTGCAGAAGATCTACTTAACCATAAACTAAAATGTCCGTATCAAAAATTGTCCAATTTGACGTTGACATTCGAAGATAAATAATGTATATAACCTCATTTAATAAACGTCAAAAATTATTATAATTAATAATCATAATACCGTAGAGATATTAGATTACATACGTTATCACCCTGATCTGATGGAACTGATAAGTTTTGAGCATTTAAGGTATTTGAAGAGCGGAAGTGTGCATCGTGATAATGCTAGAATAAATATTTCATTTTACCACTGATTTTCGCTTATGCTAAGTGACGAAGAGGACGTACAATGTATCATTAACGTACGGTTGAAAATGTCAAGTGGTTAAATATACGCACGAACCTGATAAAACACCATGTACCTATAGCTAAGTAATAATTATACTTTAAACATACCGCATCGGATTACTCCTCCAGCACAAAATATTAATTAATTCGCGACACGTGTTTCGGGAATATGTAGATTCCCGGGTAGAAGTAATTGGAAGCATATTTTTTTTAATCCCTATGATAATTTAAATAATATTATATTGGTTGCATGGATTTTTACATGGCGTGTTTTTTTGAGGTTATTTGTATAATAAACAAAGTGCGAATGCCCTGCACTGGCTAATTCCATGCAGCCACTATAATACTATGTGAATTATCATTGGAGTGACTATAATAATCAAATTAATGTTAATACAGACGCATAAATTAAGTACTTTAGATTCTCTTTCATCCGTGAATTTTCTATTCCACGCAAAGACTGTATACATTGGTCTGACTAATACTAGACGTACTGGATCAACCACACATTCTTCTGATTTCAATACAAAAAATACTAGATGCGCCCTCAGGCAATACATGATTACCAGCAAGCATACTCCAGATTTCAACAACACCAAAATATTACGACTTGAAAGAAACAACGAATTCTTAGAAATGATTGAAATTAAAAATTGTGAAAATTCTATGAACTATTTGCATGCCATTTATTCTTTCACTTATAACTTTGTTGAAAATTATTGTACAAGTAATTCTTAGCCTTTCCGTTTAATTATGCTCACTGATACAGTCATTTTGAGAAACACTTGTTGGGACATATTAAACTCGGATTTTAGTTTGGTGCACTGTACGCCAGTGTTTAGTGTGGTGTAGTAGTGTACATTCTGGTTTCTGCGCATGTGAAATATACACAAAACCTAATAATGTTAGGCATAAGTACACTTCAATATTGGCATCACTTGTCAAAATTTGGCTGACAATTAAATATTGTTCGCATTTTATGTCGTATATTTATCCGGTTTACACGTACGTATTTTTTTTTTTTATTTCTTAACATACTTTAAGTGTTTTTTATTGACAAATGTTAAGTTTTTTATTTTAATCATCACAATTCTAAACAAATACTATCAGAATCCTGTGTAATAGTAATTTTAACGTTAATATTAACTTCAGTAAAATGTTTACCGCATCAAATTCTATGTCACCATTTTGTCTGCATCAACTTGGCTTTTTTCTTTTGCACATCTGTTCAACTGTAAGTATTAGAGTTTCAATTTATACCTTCATTCATTGATCAATTGTAGTTTAAGTCCTGAAGAAGCATCAAAACCCATACGAAATTTTGGCAATTAGGATAGGCAACAACATTTAAGTTTTTAGTTTTTCCAACGGCAAACAATTACTTTGTTTATTTACTATATAGTGACTGATAGTGACTGAGTTTCAATACTTTATGTCATTCTCAAACTGTTTAGCACAGTTTATTGAACTGCCGAACACTAAACACACTATGTCGAATCACTCCTTCCACACAATAGATTATTAATTCGACACACGTGTTTCGGGAATACGCCTCGCACAACTCAAGTGCCATCAGTTACGAATCGGACTGTATCTGTATTAAATGAACGAAGTTGAATTGATTTTAAAGTGTTCTTAAAATCCTAATATTGGTATGTTATCGTTTGTAATGACATTAATGTTTTCAAATTACCTAAAAGATGAATGAACAAATATCAAATAATTAAATTTTAATAAGGAACTGTTCTAGCTTCACCCAGCCTTACACGATATACAGAAACAAATCCCGGCGAATCTTTTAGTGTGACACGACGAGTTTAATGCAAAACCCGTTTCCTTCCGTTCGTAAACTTTACAACCACAAATAAAAACATAATACACGGTGATACAAGATGTTCTCACACGCGTAGTAACTGAAGCAAAAGCTGTGGTCGAAAAAATTGTAGGTTGGTATAATTGTTAGTTGTTACCACACGGGCATGTCATACGCTGTCATCGACACGATCCTCCAACTGAAGTCAATTCCAGCCAGCCAGTTGAGTGTGGAGGGACTTTCGTGTTTAATTCTCTTTTTCTTTTTTGCTGCATTCTAAATGGTGAAAACATTCTAGTTGCTGTAGAGATTCGCAATATGTACATACGTCCTTCTATGCGTGTCCGTGTCATGATTATTTTCTCGCATAACTTGACCCAATTTGGATGAGTAAAATAATAAAAAGATTCGAATGTTAAAGCAGGTTCGTCTCCATTTGATTGTTAAATTAGCAAGGAGGTGTCAAAAGAAACAAATTTATTATATCCTCTTCAGATTCGGAATCCATCAAAATGGACACAGTAATTATTAGATGGCTCATATTAAGTTGATCGTGTTATATTTGTTTTAAAATATTGTTGAATCGTATACGTATTTCGGCAACAAAGTTGATATTCTCAACAGTAATCCTAAAAGTAAAATATATGATGATTTAGTAGCAAATCAGATTCAGACGTGCAGAAATTAGTGATATTATTCAGAATGAAAATATAAATCTCAAATATAAACTTCCATTTTCTGAACAGGAATCTACATTTACCAGATTTAAATTTTAAAAAGAAATCTGGAATGTAAATACGAAGATTGCTTGTTACAACTTACAACTGAGCGGTTACTGCTTTGAAAAGAAACGCACATCTCTACACAACCTAGCTGCGAAATAGAATACGGAAACTAGGACGACTGTGTATCTAGACAGCCGAAATTTCTGCTGAATCTAAATTTTAATTGGTACCTATGCTTCGTTGCTCGTATTTAGCCAATCTAGTACTCCGTACGCAGTCATCTATCCGTTCCAGTGAGTTAAATTCAAATTGGGCGCTCTGCAAAGTCATCTAAGCACGTCACAGCGTTACAAAACGCTGTAATCGCCCAATAACAGTCTCTACAACTAAGATACCCGTTTCTAGGATATTGAAACAATAAGTAAAACCTGATTTTGTAGTGAAACTAAGGAGCAAACAACAATTGGTAATTGCGCTGTCAGTTGTTGAATTATGTAGGTACTAGAGACGTAACTATGTTGGTAAATTAGAGGATGTGAGATTCACACCAATGTGTCGCAATGAAACCGGATGTAACTGTAGCAATAAAATTACTACAAAGATATGCATATGCAACATCTTCCGTTTTAACGTTTTAAAATGTTTTGTAATTTGTAATTCGAAAACCTGCTATTCTTCTTCCTCTAGCGATAAAAAATCTAATCGGCGAACCGGACTACAGAAAAGTGCGTTTGTACTGGAACTCGGCAGATGTGCCACCTAGCGGTTTCCAAGTGAAATACTGCGAGTTGCAATCGTGGGGCGCCCAAAGATGTCGCACCAAATCTGTGAGCGAGGCGACCCATCAACCGAACACCGTGAACGACGGTTTGAAAACTTTCGAAGCGGAAGTGGACGGTCTGAGGATGGCTACCACTTATACGTTCGAAATAAAGCAGGGCGGACGCAAAGATAGATCCGACGACATTAAGGTGGAGGAAAATTTAATCGTCATTCCAACCAAAGGATGTACGTTTTAATTTATTGCCATTCTGCGCTGTATATAACCGATGTTTTAATCGCTTTTCAGTCTCCGCGAAAGCTACGCAATGTCTACCGGAAGTCAGCGAGATCCAAGTATCTACGGGTCCCTATTTCGGGGGACGTATTGCCGTGGAGGCGACTGATGGGGAAAGATGCGGTTTGGATGGCGACATCGATAGTCCCAAGGACACGTATACCTTAAGAATAAATCATCAAGCATGTGGAAGCCGTGTAAACGAAACTACCGTATCCACTTTTGTTCTGGTGCAAGAAAACTTGCCTATACTCACTCACAGCACGCGCAGATTTCTTGTTTTGTGCTCATTCCAGCCGGAAACTTTAACAGTTAGGGCTGGCTTGAGCCTACCATCGATGGGTCGAGGACAAGCTGTCGCAACCGCGGAAGAAAGTGGAGGCTATCAAAGAAGATCGAGGAACATGCGAATCGGAAAGGCTTTAGAAAAACCTGAGGCTTTAGGTAAGTTTTTACCACATAATTTTTGAAAAATACATTGCTAGATTCAAATCTCCGCGCTTATGTATACTTTTATTGAGTTTTATCTAAGACCAATCAATTTTTGAACAGAATCTACTCTTATTTAATCATTTTTTAATACTTTTCTGTACGTGTCAAGTGGGTTCTTCTGATGCAATGACTCATTCGGCATCACAGAGAAGAAATAACATCCTCCCAGTAACTCTGATAGTTCTCCTTATGGTCGCTGGAATCGCCGGCCTGGTAGCGGTCTCTGTGCGATGGAACATGCGACAAGATATTAAGGATTTGGATACCATTTCGGTACAATCCGATCTCTCCATCAGCACAACATCGAGCGAAGAGCAATCAGATGATGCAAACGATAATGGCGATAGCGCGAAGGCAGAAAAACAAACTTAGTGATTGTTTTTATAAACTTCATGACATTTCAATTTTCAAACTTCCAAATGTATCAAAGTGATTTTGAACGAATGAAATGAGAAAGACTTGCCACGTATCAGGATGCATCCCATCGATGACTTTCTGTGATATTTATTGTTGAATAATGGATAAAAATAGGACCGTAACTTAAAACTGTTCAACGACTATTTATGTATTCCAAATACTATTTTCGTCTCAACTATAGGGTGTTTTTATGTAAGGGTAATTGTGATGTTTTTCTGTAACTGTGAATAAAGCGCTGTAGTTAAGAAGAGAATGTACATTTATTAATTTGCAATTCACATTTGTAAAACGGATGGATAGAATTTTGTATGAGTAATTAATTGTATTTTTTATAACTACTAAATAAGAAATAATATACCATTTACACTCTATCTGTAGTTTCTATTTCAGCAAGAGTGAAAATAAACAAATTGTTAATTGTATAAGCATCGGACTCTCGCAACGAAACACCCCACTTTTGACAGCGATAATATTAAAATCATACCAACAGAACTTCACATTTAGCAAATGCGTAGTAATCAAATCTAGTGACCTATCTGTATATCTGTCAAACCATATGATATGCTTTGTAATGCGCGGCAACCACGTTACGTAAAGACGAAATGTTTAATTACAAGCGCTATATATAGTCCATTCGCCCTTTTGGAAATCAGTACAGGCTCTTATGGGACTGTTTGTATCCCTTTCTAGTTGCATAATCAACATATAGAGCTACCCCACTTACAGTTGCACAATGTTGTCAATATTTTCCAACTTGAATAGAGTGAAATTAGCTACATCGTGTACTATCTATCATGTCACTATCCATTGTGTTTATCTATTTATTTTTATAGTATTAAGTTCTATACTTCTGTAGAATATTCTATTTCGTACGATCTATTGGTTTAATAATTAATAATCGTTTATTAATGCATAAGATAATACTATATATCCGGCATATTACGTATGTTGACAACTGACAGTAGGTTATCTGAATAATAAAGTGACATCTGAATGTCAACTATACAAATATTAAAATATAGAACTTCCCCATGACAACCCTGTGCCAGCGCTGTGCAGTATTCCCCATAAGCACTACTGCTTTCGAAAGCACATACGCAATACAACCAACGTGACTGTCTTACACATGCAACCCATATTACATTATACTAATAAAAATAAAGTCCCTAAATGGTTTTAAGAATACATAGATTGATATTTTGACATTTTTAGTATAAATAAAAACATTTAAAGTTTATTATAAAGAATATAAACGTAGGGAGCAAACGTCAGTTACTAAAAAACACGAACTCAAATATCCAAAAGATACGCTTCGTATTTAGAGTTTTTCGTTGCCAATCTTACTACGTGTACAACGTGATTAATTTAAACTGAAGACCACGTGACCAAAAAAGTTGGGATGATTGGCGATAATGGTAGAGCGAATTAATGTTCGTAAACATAGTTTTGACACATTTCATATCCTTGTAAAAAGAAATATCGAAAAACGCACGGAGACAGTCATATAATAAAAAGAAAAATAACATCAAAGCAAAACAATCAAATGACAGCAACTGTTACTATCTGTTTAATATAAAGATCCTCTCCAGCATTTTTCCCTCTATTCCCTCCATTAACTGTCACTTGCAGTTTGTGCTTTATTTTATCTTTATAATTTCTATACATTTTTCGGTATTTTTTAAGACAATGCCGTTTACAGTACATCTTCCAGGCCTAAAATCAACTCCTTTTATTTATGTATATGTAGAAAAATGTAAATAATAAATATATATAACCGATGAAGTGAAGTAGCCAGGTTGACCAACCAGGAATCAGCCCAACCAGTGGCGCAATATAAAAATTGGTATTGCCAACTCAGGACAGTTATAGTGGATTCCTCTGCACATCAAAACAATCAATCCGCATACATATAACATATGTATATTTATTTAGTTTGTATTTCAACGTAATTTACATTAGAAAGGCGCCCGAACATTATTTATGACATTTGACATTAAAGTGACAGATCTTAAACTATGTTCTTTCGATATATTTGTTGCAAGAGCAACAAAAAATACAAGAAAACCAAGGCCAACGTCATTCTACTGTAAGTATACACATGAAATTCTAAATATAATACTCTCATCATTTTGTTTAGCTCAAAAATTTAATAATTTCCCATCTTTTTTCCAGTGGTTGCATGTTGAAAGTCTTATTCGATACCATTACAAGTAAATTAATTTCACTTCTCTACGCCAATTAACGTTATATGTGACTTTATTAGATTCCCTTGCTACTCATTACATTTTATAATGCCCTCAATAATGAGTAGCAGACACATAATACAAATAAAAACGGAGAAAAAAATGAAAGACTTTAATTGAGTAGGTTACATACACGTTTATTTTTTCATCTTTTTTTTCCTGTTATATTTCTTTATGGCATTTCGTTCCTTCCAAGTCTACGTAATAGGTCCTTTCCCACATTAAAACATTAATTTTTCTCTTTTTCGACGCGAAGCTCCCAGCGCTAGATGCCACGAGAAAAAATCATCAGAACCATGCGATTGGCTCGTAATGACTTTAATTATCTCTATACCGTGAATGAACATTAAAAGTGTCTTCCTGTTTTTGTAAAAATCCCGCTAACATAAAGAAAACAGAGTATTTTTAGAACCTCATATAGATGTAATTTTTCTATCATTCTGTATCATTTTCCATTAAAACATATCATAAAAGTGGTACTTACTCTGATCTTATAATCTTGCATTTATTGAATAACTTTACAGACGATCTTGACAACAATAGTTACAGTAGACACATCTGGTATAAATATTACGGCACTACTTCTAGCAGAGACAACCTTCTAGTAAACACGTCAAAACACACCAACCTCACAAAATACTTCAAATACGAGCCATCATACCCCTTTCATCACCTCCTGACCCTCTTCCCGCCACACAATAGCCAATCTATTAAATCCTTAATATTACCCTCGTTATCTTTGAGAAAAAAAACATCTACAAGGACGTACTACGCATTGTTGTCAAAATATTTTTTTATTAGAAAAAACACTATATACACAATTCGTTAATTTTTGAACACCTGTATATACAAACATTAGACAGATTCTAATCCTTTTGAAACTTTGGGATACGAATATCATCCCTTTCAGGTAACACAAATCGTCTTTCTGTTTCCAACTGAACATCCAGTGTCACTAAATATTTCTTTACGTTTTCATTTAATTCCTCCAAGGCCAACTGCGCCTGCAACTTCATCACGTCGTCTTTGTCGTTTTGGTAAATCATTTTCAACGTGCGGTATATTTCCAGGATGTGGTCCTTCAGGAACGTGACCATCTCGATTTCCAAACCCACCAGTAATTGCCGTATAACCGCAACTGCGGCTCGCCTAGCTTCAACGGACTTATCCGTGGTTATAATAGCGTGAACGCAAACCAAAATCTGCGGTGTACACGAATAGAAATGAAGAAAAAAGTTAGTTAAAATGATTTATGAAAGGCTTTTAAATAGGTTATAGCTTATTAATATTATATGTCGATCCGGAAGGTAAGTTAATTAATGGATAATTTTGGAAAAATCATTTAAGAACAGGAATCAAAAAAGGAATACGGCAAACCAAAATGTTATCAAAAGAGGGCGCTTAAAGCAATTATAGCAATTATACTACATTTGACAGTTATGACGTTTATCGCAAAACAATTTACGCTATAAATTACATACTACTAAAGAGGTTATAAATTTGAAAATTGTAATGTTTCCAATACACTCGCTAATTTCCGTTACAAGATGTTATAATAAGCAATTGTGTCAGCGTTAACGACGTTATATTACACTGTGATTGGTATGTAAATAATACGAAGTAAAATAAGAACGTGGGAAGAACGGAAACATTAAATTTAATTAACGCCGTCCGTTTATAACCGTTTATTAAATTGAATTAGCAATATCATGGTTGGTATTGTGATTATAATCAACAAAAAAAAATACTAAATTATTTTTGACATTCACGATTCCTGAATTATCATAATGTCAACGTCATTTTTTTACGTAGTTAATCAACTTACCTCAACAACTATCGTTCCAAGCTTGTAACCAAGAACTTTGCACAGTTCGCCTAGATTTGATAAAGCAGACGCCCTAATTAAGTGATCTTCATCTTTAGTACCAACCAAAAAAGTATTCAAGAGCAAACTCTTATATTTTGGTACTATTTCACCTTTAAACAATGAACGTTTAAGTTGCAATTGGAATACAGAATATAAAAAACAATACCTAAAGTTTTAGTAACCCTAAGTAAAACTTCTCCCAACTTCATTCTTAGTTCCATTGCATCCTCCGAGTGTTTCCTAGTGAAATCGGAATATTCTGTAGTCAGCGCATTCAAAACAATATCCGGAAAAACGGAACCCATAACCGCTAAACCATTAATGGCTGCTAGGTAAATGAAAGAGTCATCATCTTTTACGTGTTGCTAAAACGATTCAATCTGATATCATAGTAATTCTAATATAAGAGAGTCAAACTACCTGAAATATATTTAAAATGTAATTTTTGCGTTCCATCGCTTCAGAATTCTTTTCTTCAATCAATCTAGTTAGCGTCATCAAAGCGTGACCACGCACAGGTAACAAAAGGTCGCACATATCGTCCAAAGCATTCTCGAATACAGATTTTGTTTGAATTTGGCGCGTATTCTTTACAAATTTAGGATCATCCAATACGTCAATGATACTTTTTAAAAGGTTTCTAAATTCTAAGTGGGTACATTCTCTAAACAGCTGTTTTAAAACATTCAGTAGCCTTTTAAAATGATCGTGTTTGTCTGAATTCATTACGATTGCTTGTAAGATCATAACTAGAGTGAATATAGTTTGAAATTCGTCAGTATCACAATCAGTTGTTTTGTAAATGCCCAAAATTAAAGTTTTATTTAGAGCATCTTCGATGTATTTAATTATTTCTGTAGGCTGTTCTTTGATATAGTCTTGGATCAGCTGATCTTCAGCTAGTTGGGATAATAGTTGATAAACAGCCAATTTTCTTTTCAGGGTTTCGTCTAAGACAAATTCCATTTCTATTTCTAACAAATCTTTATTACTAGTCGGCTTTAAGTACGTGTCATGTTCGATTAAAACGTGTAAGAGATAAATAAATAAACCAATCGATAAGTCGCTTTTAGATTTGCATAATTTAATCAAAATATCACCTCTCGTATTTATGTCTAAGGAACGTCTAACTTCAGCTGTCCTTACTCTCAAGGTTCCTTCTTTATTCTCCAAATAGATGTCGCTCCTAAACATTTTGATGCCACCTGGCTTTATATCAAACAAGAATATATCGAAGTATTGATTTTTATTCACTTCGTAGCACAAATACTTAATAAGAATCTCTCGCAATTCATTTTGTAAATCATGGGAGGAATTCGCGGTCATCCTGTACAATGAAACTATCACCTCTATTGAGGGCGCCAACAACTCCATCGGTAACCTATCAGAGCCGCTCTCGATGAAGCAAGAATGTATTATGCGAACAACTCGACTAACTAAATCCGTTATGTCCTCGTCGTCGTTGAATTTGTAATTTTTATCCACAAACGGATCCAACTGACCCAATATGGCCGGTAAAAATTTTCTTTTGCAGAGTTCGTCGTCTATAGAATACAATTTTTTCGCACACGCGACATATAAGTTCTCAAAAAGAAGTACAAATTTTCCATTGCTCTCCCTCACGTTGAGCAAATCAATTAGTTGAATGCATACAATTGATTCGAATTCAATTTTCCCGCGAAAATTCAAAATTAATTTACTTATAACCTCTAAAATCTTCCAATTTTTGGCTTTGTCGTTCGGATCATAATCAGCGGATACATCTACCATGGCCCACGCAATTGTCTCAATACCTTTCGCCGAACACACAATGCTATTTAGATTTTGAGCAATAGCTTTGATAAACCACCCAGGATTTGAATCATTTTCTGGTAACATCATAGTTTCCCTTACATATATAGTTTTCAGCACAGAACTTTGTAAATATTCCAATTCTCTTTTGAATAATTCCTTTTCCTTTATAAATCTGGCATAAAGTCCATTGGTCATAATAAAAGAATTTGATTTTTCAATATTACTATGAGGTTTCTTCAACGGGCAATAAACAATTTGATAAACAGCAATTAAAATCGCTTTGAAACACTCTGACAAAATCACACCCCGCAACTTGACACATCTCAAACATCCAATCAAACTATAAGTTGTTGCCGCTAATCTATTGTACGAAGTCAAAATCGGTTCTGATTCTAAGCTGTATTTTCCAGGCAATTTACGATAAAATGGTAAATTCGATAGCAAATTGCATCGAATTCCCATGGCGACGATATTCTTAATTACATTTTTAAGCGATTTCGTGTGTTGTACGCTTAATACCTCGCTAGATGGAGCATCGTCTAAGAATGCTGCCAGCTGATTGAGCAAATAAAAATTAAGACTAATGTATTTCGATATTGAGGAATTATCATTCTCGGTAAATTGATGAAAGTTATTGTTTAGGTTTGGGATGTCTTCAAGATTAATGTTGCTGCATCGATCGCAGATTAGTTTAACATTAATGTCGCAGAGAACATCTATATCTCCATCGCAATCTGCAATATTAGTTAAAAACGAGTTTTTAAAAGTCTACACTGTTTGAATCTCCTTTTCATATAAAATAATTCGATTACCAAGATTTACATTCAATTTTCCCGCCCAAATAGTGGATTATTTAAGGTTGCAATTGTTTTTTTTGCAAACGTAACATTTCTATCCTTAGAAATTATTTAAAATGCAAAAATACTAAACAATTAATACGTAAGTATAATATTTAATACTGATTTTTTCAATGCTAAAACATATCACAAAATAGAGGTTATGTTACTTGTTTAATTTAAAATATCCATATTTTTTTTGATTTGCCAATAAACTATGTGAAAAATATTAAACAATAACACTTCCTCTTAATAGCATATCTAAGGAAAACATGTTCCAGGATTTTAACCTGTACTTTATTTCTGGATGGTAATTCATAATTACTTACCCGCGGGATTATGTGAATTCAATAAAATCAATTTCTCTACAATACTTTTTCTATCCATTCTGTAAATATTTATCAATGTTTATATTTCTCCACTATCACAGTTTTACACATTTTCCTTGAAATGCACATAATAAAAGAAAATACTGCCAACATTATAAATTAACAGAACATCATTGCCAAAATGTATTTTTATTTTTTCATGATGCGTAAACAAATCATAACTTATAGAATATATTAAAATATTACTCACTAAGCATTTAACAGATATGAGGGGACATAAAATAAGGTAATGCGAGTTGAATTAATTAATTACAATCCACCACGTAGAGCTAAAACTAAATGTAATACCGAACCCCCTTGGACTTTATAGTCTTGCGCCGTCTTCTCATCGTTCCTAAAATTACCTTTCTAATAAATTTAACAACACTTGAGCAGGATTATACATACATTTGTTTCCCAGAAAAGATTAGTCGTTGCTGTTGGGGCGGTATACCCTCCTTTTCTTCTACACGCTCTTTTATTCTCTCTACCTTATCTGTCGGTTCTATATCTATTTCGATTTCTTTACCTGTTAGTGTCTGTAAGTAAATTAAATAATTATCCCTATAATTTCAGGCTAAAATATTACACGAACCTTAACCTTAATAAGCATTTTCTTGGTATATTAAAAAGTGCCTAAGTTTAAGTTATAATTAAATATTAGTTTATAAAATAAAATTTATAATAACAACCATGGATTTTACTCTCAATAACTTCTATCAATGTTAATAGCAAAGTTGATTGAAGTTGATACATTTGACAGAATTGAAAAAGCCGGTATTGTAGATTTTAACCATAGGGAAGTTTTCACTGTCGATAAAGCAGAACGTTGTGAATTTTTAACAAAATTTAAATTTAAAATAATATCAGCCACATATAAAAATTGTTAATCGTTTAAAAGATTATATCTTATTACAATAAAAAACACAATTAGCGATTAAGAAATTTTACGCTTAAATCACTAAATCATTTTTACAACAAGTACTTTACATGTTTCTTTTATTATTGATTTACACATTTCTTTATAATTTCCAAATCAAAACAATCTCCTTCTTCCAAATCTAGTTCAGAAACTTTATTGTTGGGATGCACAAGACGACCGTCGAAATAAAGTTTCACACACTCTACAGGTTTCTTAATGTATTTTGCAACTTGCCAAAAAATTATCTCCATGTTGTCTTCTTTTTTAGATTTTACATTAATTCCGTTAGTCCGTTGGTCACTGTACTGCACTTTGAAGTTCAGGTCACCATCAATATTCACTGCAGTTACTGTATTCGCTTGTCCTGTTGGCAGGAATGACTTTGGTAATATGCCTCCTTCTATTACTTTGTTTTCTTGCAAACGCAGACTAACAAAACTACACTCACTCAAATTTAATTGTTTATCGTCCAATGTAAAAAACAAAAGTTTAGGATCAACATTGAATTTTTCACAATAGTATTTAGGTACACAACCCAACAACTGATATTTCGGAACTTTAAAAAAATTCTTCTCAACAGATTTCCAAAGCACTTGCACTGTAACTATTGGATTCACGTCCAAGTCAGTTTTATTACCGTTATTACTTAAATTCGACAATGCAACAGGTGTTACTTCATCGTCGCTGCTTAAAGTCAAAAGGGTTGATAAGCTAGGTCCAGAACTTTTTGCATTGGCTTTCTTCTTCATTGTTGATCGAGTTTGTGGTCGTCTGCTCCCTCTCTTCCTCCGTTTGCGTTTATCTTCTAAGAGAGTTTCTACTTCAGCAGACAGCTCATTTAATTTATTTGTTATTCGTTCTGGTATATTTGTATCTGGCTCTTGTATACTTTTTACGTCTGGCTGACATTGTTCCGTAGTGGTTATGGATGAGATAGCAATGTTGTCTTCGATGGTGATGGCTTCAGCTTTATGTGTAGACGCAACTTCTTTCTCTTTATAGGTATCCCAAAATTTATTCAAATTCTTGGACATTTGTTTACTAACGTCGCTTGTGAAGTCGCAAACATCAGAGTCGCTATCTGATGACATTTTTGTTTACTGCTTTAGACGTGATAGGAAAAAGCATCAAAAACGATCTGAAACCTATTTAATCAAACCCAGTTCATTTGGATTTGGATGTTATATAAGTGTTGATAAAACCCTTGGAAACAAGGAAACAAGGACAAAACTGACAGAACTTTTAAAATGACTGACGACCTCGAAAAATGGTTGTGTATTTCTAAGGTGATTTCTAACACCTATTTTCTATTAAATGATATCAGATAATTTTCGAAACACTTATACAAATACCAATTATATTGAGATTTACCCCCAATTTACTTTAAACAGAAATTATCTCTTGTCTCTGTTTGGATTACAAACCCAAAAATAAGTATTAATAATACGAAGAGAAAGGTGAAGGAGTAAGTAGGAACCTTCAAATGGGTTAAATTAATTTCAGTACGACTTTTTCATTGTTTCGTTTCTGTTCACCACTTTGATTAAGTTTACTACACGTAAAAAATAAATAATGGATAAAATACTTATATATACAAGAATAAAATATGTTTCTCTTATGGCTAAAACTACTGTTTAAACTCCCGTTTCAAACCGACGCTCGAGCATGCGTAGGAGATGACCAAATATTGTGTAGCGAGCGTGTCGATTGGGCGGGAATTTATAAATTCAAATTAATTCAGCCAAATAAGTCAACAAGTTTTAAACGAAATCTGGCAACGCTGTCTGCCTTCGCGCATGCGAATTGATGCGCCTTACATACCCGTAGACGTGGGCAGTTCAGTTCATTTTACAGATACGTGTCTTTAGTTCTAGTTCATCTTACTGAACTGCCTCTTTGAGTTAGTTCGCAGTTCACTTAGTTCGCTTGAATTGTCTATTATTTATTATATGGTTTTATTTTTATTTATTTTGTGTTTTTCTATAGAATGAATATTTATATAAGAGTAAATTAAATATACTGCTTATGGAATTTATCGATTATTACTTTTTATTTTATACACACCTAATTCAGTAACTTTCGATTTATAATAGGGTGACACAGGTATAAGGGTTCTTCGTACGTATTACGATTTATTATAACATCATTTAAATACGCGCTGCATAAATTGTATCTGCCCATATGTATGTAGGTACATATATGTAATTTATTTTACTGATAATATAGTTAAATATGTGGTAATAGATATATAACCTGTGATATAACGAACAATTTTTTATAAAATTTAAAAATATGCGTTGTAATAATGGTAATACATGAACGATGAACTGCGAACTACTAAAAATAATTTTACTGATATAGTTCATTCGAGTCTTTGCAAAGATACGTGTCTTTGAACTAGGTCGTTCGCGAACTACCCATCTCTACATGCCCGCAAATAGCTGGAAATGGGAGGCCTAAACAGCAGCTTGGGCTGTAATTTGCTATAATTTTATCTTTTCCTCCCCATTTTCTATAATAATCCTTGCTATATATAAATATATACTCTCCTCCTTTATATTTACACTCGTAGGTTCAGACGGTTCCGTTTGTAGAGGTGATAGGGTTCCTTGGGGTTCCTGTATCTTGTACACTACGGTAGTTAGTTAGTTTAAATTCATATTAAAATGAAAGAAATTGAATAATAAGGTAATAAATTACTAATTTATATGTCTACGATAATAATATTACCTCGTAAATACTGCCGTTAGATTCTCAATCAGAATGAGTTTTAAGAGACGTTCAGTTCCAGTGCATTTGTGCATGAAATAAAGGTACAGATATACAATCTATAATTATATCTGCAAATTACACCAAGTAAGTAATACTCATGACAGAACATTAATCTTAAAAACGATGGCACCACGAAGAAAACGTGTTATAAAGAATGCTGCCCTCACTGCTAAAACTAGGTCAGGAATAAAATATCCAGCAGCTAATACAGATCTGAAAAAAGTTACGCCAAAGAGGTCTTCAGATACAAAGAAAACACCCATTATCAAGCCTGTAGAACCTATGGTGACAAGATCCCATAAGAAGTTTGGCAAGTACAGATTTTTTGTTGAAAGTGATCCATTAGAACAGTCGACTGACACTTGTAAAGAAGACACAGATGCGTCGGTCAGTGTTGAAAGTGTAGTGCATTCAATTGAGGAAGTGATGCTTCCCGAGGCTGAGTTAGGGATGGAAAATGAAGATGATGGCGTCATTGATGCTTTGGGTAGTGATGATTCTGAAGATCAAATATCATTTAGTGAGAATAATATACCTAGTGAATTTGTTTTGTGTGAAGGAAATGAGTCGTCATCACAATCAGATAGAGACACGGAGGAAAACGAAAGTACAGAAATGGAATGTACCGTTCCTACACAGGATTTAGAAGTAACAATCGCACAGCAACTGTCAGATTTAAATGTCAATTCGGAGGAAATAAGTATTGATTCGGAGCATAAGAGTTGTGAACGTACCGAAATAATTCAGTATGTTGTGGAACCCGAAAAAGAAACTGCGGAAATATTCGACATTGATAATTTTGAAACACAAGTGTTTATCGATTGCATTTCCGAAGAAGTAATACCAATTTGTGGAGAACAGGAGATTTTGAATGAGAACGATTCTTCTGATAGTCGATATAACAACGAGAAAGAAGTGGTTTGTAATGAGAATGACGATGAAGGGAAAGAAGATTTAACTGCCATTTTAGAGGACTCGAGGAGTGAGAATGAAGAATTAATTGATAAAAGTGATACAAATATTTCAGCAATCACATCCGTTTTGAAAGAGGACATCAGGGAAAATGAATTTTCAAATCTTGTTGTGAAAAAAGCGGAGGACAGGAACATGCAAGAACTTGCTGAAATTATTGGGTGTACTAATTTCATAGATGTGAGTGTTGGAAAAATTGAAACACCTACGATTGAAGAGGTAAGTAAACCAGTAGAAGATGTGATTCATATAGAAGAGGTAAAGAAAGAAACAACAAAACCTAAGAATAAAACAAAAGTTTCCAAAAAGAAGTTAGAAAAATGCGATAAAGATGAGGAAAATAAATTATCAGAAAATTCTGTCAGGAGATCAAACCGCATTAAGTCTATAAGTGTGCTAAAACAAAGATCTACCAAAGGCCATGGCCTGGTTAAACAAAAAACAGAAACTTCATTAAAAAATAACGAGATTGAATTTCTTGAGACAAACATACCCACGTCAGAAACTTCAAACAGTAAAATTATACAGAAAAATGCAAATCATGCATCAACAATCACTGTATTGGACCAGAAACCTGTAAAAGTTAAATCGAGATGGAGAAGATCCAGTGAATTGGAGTTAAGTAATACTCCGTCCTCAAGTTTAAATAAAATCACGGCGTTGACTGCAACAACTCAACAATCAGACGCAAATTCTAATATGATGAGTGAAGAAGAAATGAAACACAGAGATAGTGAAGAAGTAGCAAAGAGATTGAAACAGTTTGTACATTTGAAAGAAAACCTCTATTTAACTGAGAGACTCAGCTGTAAAGAAGCCAAAAAAATGAATTGTGACTGCTTTTTAACCGAGGAAGACATCGAGCAGGGAGAATATGGTTGTGGAGAAGATTGTTTAAATAGATTACTGATGATAGAATGGTAAGAAATTCACTTTAAATGCTCTTCAATTTTAGCGATATAAAAATTATTTTAGTGGTGGACTTTGTGCCGTGGGTGATAGATGTACAAATAAACGATTCCAGAAAGGACAGTTTGCCCCGTGCGAGGTCTTCCGTACTGATAAAAAGGGTCTCGGAATAAGAGCAGCGGCTAATATCCCATAGTAAATCAATTTGTATTAATAAAATGACCTGATTTAAAATCTGATATTTTTAGTGGAGAATTTATATTAGAATATGTTGGAGAGGTACTAGATCCGGAAGAATTTGAAAAACGCGCCGTAGAATATTCTAAAGATAAAAACCAACATTACTATTTCATGTCCCTAAGAGCCGATGCTGTTATTGATGCCACACGCAAAGGTATTTTATATTAATATACATAAGCTATTTTAAAAAAATGTGTTTACAGGAAATGTATCCAGGTTTATTAACCATTCCTGCGATCCCAACGCTGAAACTCAAAAATGGACCGTGAATGGGGAGTTACGAATTGGCTTTTTCAGTAAACGCACAATTTTGGCCGGAGAAGAGATCACTTTCGATTACCAATTTCAAAGATATGGGTAATACAGACTTTTAACGACACCAAATATATATTTTTGTTTAATGATTTATATTTTTTAGGAAGGAAGCTCAAAAATGTTATTGTGAAGCACCCACGTGCAGGGGATGGTTGGGCGAAGAACCGGATGATGAAGACGACGAAGATGAGGAAGATGACGACGACGAGGAAGAGGAAGACGAAGAAGAAGATAGTAATAGAAAAGTTGATAATCAAGAGGTCGTAAAAGATATTACAGACATAACATCAGTGCTAGGAAAAATAGATAATCAAGAGAAAATTAGCGAGAGTCAAAAAGTAACTCCAATAAAGCCCGAGAAATCTGTGAAGAAAGAGAAGAAAAAATCTCTAAGGCAGCGACTCCCAAGAAAAGAATTATTCGAAGATTTAGATGTGAGTAGAACTCCTTATTTTGTTACGGGTACCATTTTAATTATTGATTTTGTTACAGTTGGACGATGAAATTGAAACTTTACAAACAACCGGCTTGAAAAATCAAGCTCACACGCTCAAATTGAGTAGATTAATGGTTCGTGCTAAAGAACCGGCACAAAGAGCGAAACTACTGAGAGTTCTGCGAAGGGGAGAGTTACCATGTCGTCGTTTGTTCTTAGATTATCACGGCTTAAGATTGATTCATGGGTGGATGACGGACGCTCAACATTTATCGAGAATCAACAAGAAGTTGGAATCATTAAGGTGGGTGTTTTTATCACATTACCACATTTTTATATTATTGAAACAGTGGCGGCTGGTGTAAAAGGGCTGTCAGGCTGCAGCACCGATTAAATATTACAAAAGCATTAATCAAAAATAAAAAGTAGTTCTCGAAATTACTTTTTATATATTATAGTAATTACATTATATTTTAACTTTAAACATTAAATCTCTTCCGCACAAAAATAAATACAGTAATAAAATTAATACAATGTCTCCTAACGGGAAACACCTTAGCCCTGTTGAAATTGCCGGGGACATCCGAACGCCCGCTTGGTATACGGTAAACGGGGCAGCCGATATCGTAGCACCGTTTAGTTGTGTGGTTTTTATCAGCGGCTGAAGAACTTTTAAAAATCTCTGTTTTGAAGAAAAAAATTTGAAATTAAATGACAGGGAAGACCTATGGCCACAATAACTTTAAATCAAAATGGACAGATGAAAAACAGTTCAAAAGACAACTAAATAACAAAATTTACGAAGATGTTTTGTGGATATGTGGTTGTGCAAATGAATAGATTATTTTGTTTTCAAGTTGAACGCAGATTTAATTATTTGGAACACTTTGACGTTGCAAAATTGATCGACAGTGTGGAATTTAGTACAAATTCGAAAATATTTCCCGGAAATAATTTTAATATTGCGGTAGAAACATATCCTATACTAAACAAAAACAGATTAAAAACTGAATTGACAGTATTATACGAGATACAAGATCTATCGATAATATCGAAGATACCGGTAGGGTGACTGTGTGGGTTCAGCATACTTTTTAATGTATTTCCTTATGGCCGAACAAGTCGACCCATGGTGTGTGTTAGAGACAGAAAGAGGATGAGGTGTGAGAGGGAGATAAAGTGAACGCGTCTAACCAAGTTGTAACACGAGTCTTCCAGAACTCCGCTCTGGATTTATCAATTAATTCTATATAACCTAAAAAATAATCAATGTGGAAATATAAAACACAATTTTATAATTATTTATCATTTATTAAGTAATCTAGTATATTATTATTTGGTGAGAACACATACTCTTACAATAATTATGGGAAAAACAAGTATAATTAATTTTACAATCCCCATAGCCACCCTACTGATACCTTAGACAAAGTTACCAAACTTTTAAAAATTTTAGTTACAACACAAATGTCCAGTGCCGAAGCAGAGCGCTGTTTTTTTTTTTTTTATAAAAACATTCCTAAGTAACACTAGGTCACTATTACTTAAGATAATAATTTCACATTAATTTCTAGTTATTTTTTCTGCGGCTCATCCCTAAAAACTCACGAGCCTCCACTGTTATTGATTGTAATTTCGTAATTAATAAACAAAATAATATTTCCGTGTATGATACACGGAAATATTATTTTTCGTAAGTTTCTATAGAACGATGAAATTTTGCATTTAGTTAGTACAATTTGTATGATGATTTGTATGATTAATTAAAACCATCTTATTCTCATTTTTAGATTGGAAATTTTACAGACCCTAGCTACTTTACCCATACCCAATAAGACTATGCTGCAAGACAGTAAAGTCTTACCGACAGTAGAGAAATGGTCTGTAAAATTAGAAGAAGAAATATCCACAATTGATTCCGATAGCAACTCTCCCAAACTGGAGACTGACACTTCAGTATTGAAACTGTCAACTTCAACAGATAAATTACCGATCACTGATCACAAGAGTTCGAATCCTATTAAAGTCGAAACAAACACTGGATATGATAATCCGGCTAGAACAGGTGAATCGTTACAAGTCGATATGGACATCTCACCTGTAGCTTTCGAAGAAAGAGAACCGGTTAAGTTGAAAAACGTTCGAGTAGCACCACCACCAAGTTCTTCCACATTAACAGTCGACGATTATGAAACAGAAATTATTGCTTTAGCTCTGAAATTGTTAGAGGAGTGGTCAGTGTTGAAAGAAGTGTTTCGTATACCCAAAAAGGAGAGAATCGAACAGATGAAGGAACACGAAAGGGAAGCAGATAGAAAATATAAGGCTGGGTTGGGGTTGGACGGTCAAGATCCGTCTTTGGAGAAAAAGGATTTCAGTCGATACTCCCTACTATCCAAACGCCAGAGAAAGAAGAAACGAAAAAGTTCCCATTCGGAAAAAGACAATTCCATCATAGATAAATACGAAAGGCGTAAATTGTTTGCTTTGCAAGTTGAACAGAGGGAGGAGATGGAACGGAGGAGGCATCAGAGGGAATTCTGGCAGCAACACGAGCAAAGATGTGTCGTAATGGGGGCCGATCCGAGATTTACAGCGCCTTTCGACCCGAATCAGGGGTACCAATGCGTTTGGAATCCCCAAACCGGCCAATGGCAGAATTACACTTTGCCGCCGAATCAGAATTTTAGCCAGCATCATCTTCATCAACCTCCGCAACAGCAGCAACAATCTCATATACCTCAAAATCATCCTATGTTACCGCAGATGCAGCAGAATCAACAGATGATGAAAGATATGCTCCCAAAGCCTCCTATAACGTTCAATCCTCCACCGCCCCTACCTTCTCATCCTTCTACTTCTAATCAGTTTAACATTAGACCTCCACTACCCCCAGTGAATATCGGTGGGCATAATTTAGGTCATCTGGGATCTTCAAACATGACGATTTCTCATCAACAGCAAAGAGTGAACCCTCAATGTACAGTTCTGTCGTATCCGCCTGTGATGAACGAACACCTACATCAACAACCTCAACAACAACAGATTTCTTATCACCTATCGGGGAATGGCCAAAATCCGCCACCTTCCACGCAGAATCTCCTGCAACACTCTAATTTATCTTCTGGCGGTCACGGTAAGATGCTGCCTCCGTTTCCCACTTTACCATATCAAGAGAAGCTCAAAGACAACGACGAGGTAAACGAGTCAATATTAATTAGCCGTGTCCCGTAAATTCTCCTTTGCGTTTAGGTTAAATTTATGGGTCCCATACCACCTCCTGCGAAGCTGCCGCCGAAGTGGAAATGTGCCAAAGACAAGTACGGTAGGCCTTACTATTATCACATTCGTATTAGGAAATCGCAATGGGAACCACCGGAATTACCACCCGAGGAAGATGACGAGGGTAAACTTAAAATAAGTGAGAGAGAAAAACGATGTGTCTTAAAAACCTCTTTTTGACAGGATCTGAAGTAACGTCTAGTTCCGACACGAGCAGTTTAAGTTCGGGGTCTAGTACAGAAGAAACGGACAGCGACGATGAATTAGACGACGCCAAACTCCTGCTGCAGATTAAGAATAAATTCAAGCAAATGGATGCTGTAAAAAATGTCGATAAATCGTCCAGCGCAAAGAAAGAATGTGAGCCGGTGGTAGACGATGAGAATGACGAAAAAACTAAAGAGAGATCTCTGGACGACAGATTAATTGAAGAATTTTGCTTCATGAAGAGTAGCGAGAATCAACCAAAGAGGAAGAGGGTCGGTTTGGTTCAAGAGATATTAATTAGCGTAAGTTATTTGCATTTCATATATTTGTATATATAATAGGTGCAAATTGTTTTATAGCACTTTTCTCTGCTACTGTGAATAAAATTTCTCCATTCCTTTTTATCTCTCACCATGTTCATTGCCTGTGACAGATTCATCTCTAATATCCGTCTAATATTTACCTAGCAACTTTTCTGCCATTTTCCAGTATGATGGTACTTCCCCTTCCATCCTATCTTGGATGTATATTACAGTTAGCATTTCCATTTCTTTGGGGCCCACATTTTTTCAACATTTCACCGGTTATTCAATCGTGTCTCTAACGGCTTCTACCACATCACTCATCCGTATTTCTTCTGCAATTGGTTATACGGTCGTCTCTTTTTCTTCTGTTTCCGATGCTCAAATTAACTTTTTGATGTAATATTTTTTTATCATAGCCAAGAACCGAAGAAGACCGATTACAATTTAAAGAAGACATGAAACGTTACAAACAGAACAAGGAGAAATTGAAAAGGCAAAAGGAATTATTATTAGAGCAATCTAAGAAACACGTAAGTCCTAAAATTAAAGCAGCGACTACGTCCAAGCCCGCAAAGGCCAGTAAGAAGCACAAAATTTCGGTAAAAACTAAACTGAAAGAGATGGGGGACAGCGAAAACGCGAAGAAAATTAAAGAAACGTTCAGATCAAGTATGGCCGTTGTTATGGTATCCATTCTAAACACTTATCGAAAACCGGAATGTAAAGAAGGAAGAATTACTAATACTGAAGACTTTAAACATCTAGCTCGTAAAGTTAGTAAATTCGTAATTTTTCGTATGAAAGGCCATATCATGTTATTTTACGTTTTAGTTGACACACTTCGTAATGTTAAAAGAATTGAAACACTGCCAAAATATCGAAGATTTAACGTGCACGGAGAGTGTAAAATCCAAAGCGAAAGAGTTTGTAAGGAAGTACATGTCCAAATTCGGGGAGGCGTATCAGAAACCCAAAGACGAAGCAGAATTTTATTAAGTTCAAAAGTAGTCTTTCCATGTCTGTGATAATGTACAATTCTTCTGCACTTATTTCTTTTTAATTGTTCTACTATAATATATAATTTGTATATATAAGATTTGCCGTGAATCTAGGTTGTTAAATCTTTCGAATCATACTGAATTGCGTACTAAATTAATAATGAATTTTTTACTTGATAGGAAAAATAAATATTTTCCAGATCGGCTGTCGTGTTTTTATAATGGATGATTTTCAAATTACCGCTAAAATTAACGCATCTGATTTGCTGACTGTCAATAAATAAAGCTGGTTAATACCAACCCTACCGAAATAGTTTTTGTATTTTTACAACAGTAAAATCGGTAAAAATTTCATGCGTGTTCAGAGGGTAAATAAATACGTTCGAGTTTGTTCACGTTATTATTCACTCATTTGAATTGCCAACTGTCGACAAACCTGGTTAATATCAACTGTTATCGAAATAGTTTTCGAATTTTGACGACAGTAAAATCATCATCTTTTACAAAGTTGTTTTTGGTAAATTCATCTTTGATTAATAATTAAATTACTCCAAAAATCTATTTATTTACGCATACCCATTCATCTTAACTTTTCCTTTTTGGTAAACAGCTATAGTAACTTTCTGTTATAAAGTTGGACTCACTTAAACTTTGTGTATTTTGATGATGGTAGAGGAAATTCAATTCAATTTTTAACGGTATTTGCACGTGAAAATGTTAAGCAGTTACAAAACGTAGTTATTTTATTATTACACCGTAAAATGGCCCTGTCAGCTTCCACAACCCCGAAAGATCCATTGAGGACACCGAGAAGAGTCCCGAAACCTGTTTTAGGAGTTTCCCAAACACCTAAACTACAAAAGTGTGCTACTCCAAAATACAATAAGAAAACGAAAGATAATAAACGTGAAGAAGAAACTCCGAAATCTATGCGATCTGAAAGTCAAGACGATCTTCCACCGCAAACGCCAACGTGTTACAACAACGTATCTATAGAAACCCCAATTGCTACGAGAGTTCGCGCCAGTAAAGATAAGTGTGATGAATTAACTAATCTAACTGTCGCTATTAGAATTAGACCGATGAATGCTAGGGAATTATCTCACTTAGGCGCTACTAATATAACTAAAGTTAACAATAATGAACTTACGATACGTGCTAGTAGTAACCTATCAATGAGCACTGATCATATATTTCAGTATGATCACGTGTTTTGGTCATGTGACGAGTCAGGCGAAAATTATGCTAGTCAAGAATATGTTTTTAAGACAATGGGAGAACCGTTGTTGGATAGTGCGTTTAGAGGATATAATGCATGTCTCTTCGCTTACGGACAAACAGGTTCGGGAAAGAGTTATAGCATGATGGGGCAGAATATGTGCACTAGTGTAGACTGTGATATATCCGCAGGCGTGACACCTAGATTTTGTAAAAGATTATTCCAAAAATTGCATGAAATCAAAGCCTCTGTTTCAGCAACTGTTGAATTGAGTTATTTTGAGATATACAACGAAAAGATCCATGATTTATTAGCATTGAACGTTACCAATAATAAAACTGCTCTTAAAGTAAGGGAACATCCTGTTTGGGGACCTTATGTTGTGGATTTGAGTGTGCATGTTGTGAATTCTTACGAAGAAATGAATCAGTGGCTTATTATTGGAAATAGAAATCGTGTGACGGCTGCTACGCAAATGAATGAGATGTCATCGAGATCCCACAGTATTTTTTCGATAGAGTTGAATTTATCAGAGAGCGTTGGTGGAAATAGCAGTTGCAAAAGAAGTAAAGTCAGTTTAGTAGATTTGGCTGGAAGTGAGCGATTGGGGAATTCTTATAATAATGACGAAAAACTCCGACAAGGTGTTTCTATTAATAAATCTTTATTGACGTTGGGAAAAGTGATATCAGCACTTTCAGAACATAAAAAGGGAAATGTATTTGTTCCCTATCGAGATTCGGTATTGACATGGTTGCTACGCGTAAGTTTTTAAATTTTTTTTTTACCAAAATTAGCTTTTATCTCTTATTTTTATTATTGTAGGAAAGTTTAGGAGGTAACTCTTTGACTTCCATGTTAGCCACCATTTCCCCAGCGAAAACTCACATTGACGAAACTCTTGCCACTTTAAGATACGCTTGTCAAGCCCGATCTATAGTTAACAGAGCAAGAATTAATGAAAACCCACACGATCGACTGATAAGAGAACTCAGAGCGGAAGTTGATAGGCTAAGAGCTTTAAGGCAAGATTACGAAAGGCAAGTGAATCATTCTTCCGTTATCTGCGCAGATGATTCAATTGATCAGTCAGGGGAGATGGAATCGTTACGACAGAAATTGATGTGTACCGAAGAAAAACTCACTAAAGCCGAAGAGGATTGGCAGCGTCGTTTTATAGAGAACAAACTGAAACAGCAAGAAGAATTATCGGAAGCCGAGAGGAGAAGGGAGGAATTAGAATCGCATATTCGAGTTATGAATCATGCGAACACGGAAATCAGTTTATCCCCATACAAATCAAACTTCTTGCAAGAGTTAGAAAATATGTTAGAAAGTGATGCGGACAAAGAAACCGAGAGGAAGTTATCTAAAGATGATATTATCACGTGCATGAATAAGATATATGATATAATGTCTTTATTGAGGCCTTCAGTGGATGGCGTCGATGAAAACGTGAAGTTGTTATTTGCCAGGGTTAATAAGTTACTACAGGCTTTCGAGAGTGCTTTGATTAATAGTATAAATAAATCTAGTTCTCAAAAAACAGTTACTTTTAAATTGTGACGTGTGGTTTGTTTTAAATTATTCTGGTTTATTAATTTGTTGTATATTTCTTTATATATATATATCAATTACGAAAAATTGTGTAATAACACTTACTTAACAAAATAAAAATAATAAATTATTAAAAACTAGGGTTGCCATACGTCGGTTTTTTTAAACTTGTCTGTTTTCAGTTTTTTTTTTGTTAAAAAGTATAGTAAAAAAATTATTTCATTAAATTAGAAGTATACAGTCATACACCCAGAAAGCAATATTTTAGGATACGACTACCGCCACAGACAAATATAGTGGAACCTTTCATTCAAAGGTGTCGCCCGAATTTTCCTAGTATACGGCGCATGATGTGCCATCTATTGACAACTTTTACAAACAGAACATTCGGGCGAAAATAAATGCATTGCATCCTTGTATATATAAGGATATACAAGGAAGGAATTGCAAGGACTGTGGGCTGGTATCACTAATACACAGTTGTACACAGTGTCGGGAAAACATATGTCCAGAATTTTATTAAATTAATTTGTGCGGTGTGGATTTTCCCGATACTGTGTATTAGCATTGCATGAGCTTACAGTATATGTATATACAAGGTTTAAATAAATAGAAATTAACACAGCAGGTGATAACCTATTTATTGCCAAAAGAACTTTGTAATTGTCAATTGTCGCTATTACAAGTTACAAAAAGCGCCATCCCACTTTGAAAGTATTTTGAAGCGATCTTATGCACCGGTTCAAACACGTTTGAACCAGTTTCACTATTGACGCGATTACTTCAAGCACTTTTGTCGCCAAAATGACAGGTTTTGTAAATAGTTGGCAGTGTTTTCAAACCGCAGGGCTGCGTTCGAAAACATCGCTCCGGGTACAAATCATGGACTTGCATTCGTTCGAAAACTATTCGCGACTCTTTGATCTTTCAAGTTTTCGAACACGGCGAGGGGAATATCGCCGTGTTCGAAAACTTGAAAGTTGTTACTCTACTTCTGAGGAGGGTAAAAATCGCTTGACTTGTGCAGATTGTATTAACTGGTATTAACAACTATTTTATAATAACGGCTGTGCGTTCAAAAAGTGTTATCTTCTTGCAAGGTGAAGGTTTTTGGCTAATAAATCGACAAGTATAGTCTTAACTTCCAGATAAGTTGCTTTCTGAGTCGTATACATAATCCATTTAAATAAAAATAAATTGCAAGTGCAGGAAGTGCAACTAAAACCGCATTTTTTCTCCATTTCCGAATAACAATAGTTTTCGCAACTAAAGAGGTTAACACAACCCAAACAGCAAAATTCAAATTTGCCGCAATTATTTTTAGTAACTTCAACTTAAATACCCATTAATATGGTACAAAACAGTATATAGGTAATTTCATGCTTTAATGTTGAAGTTACTAAAAATAATTTGAATTTTGCTGCTTGGGAAGCTATGTATTTACCTTGCATTATAACAAAGGTATCTACAACTGCTATGCATTCGAAAACAGTTCAGTCGAGTCACGAGTGTGGCTCTAACGTTATTTCTTTACCCCCACTCTTGGGTAACTGTTGTGTGATGTCACAGTATATACCTTAACAATAGTTTCACTTCGTGTCGGCACCTTTGATCTTTTAAAATAAACTGCAACTCGCGCATCGAACTGCGCACGAGGGACTCAGGGGTTATATACAGGACCGGATTGACACAATATTGGA
>JARFOC010001146.1:32930-57067 GCA_031763485.1 Osmoderma eremita | reverse complement strand
ACCGTCGGCGATAACCGCGTCCAGCAGCCTATTTACCAAGAACACATGAGTGCGCGGCGATTGATTCGCTATATGCCCTATTAAGGTACGCATACTGCTATTGATGCATTCTATCAAAATATAAAAATTTGTATGGTGATGACATTTCTGTTGTTATATCTGATAAAGTAAAAGAAACTCTAGAATATAAATGCAATTACTTTCTTGACAGGCTTAATCAGTGGTTGAGCGAACATAAACTCTTATTAAATATAGATGAAACCCAATATGTGACATTCTACAGAGGTAATATAGTGTACCGTCACTTAATATCTGTTTTGACGGTGAAATGATATCATTTACGGATAGTACTAAATTTTTAGGCCTACATTTGGATCAGAGTCTACGTGGAAAAACCATAGTGAATATTTAGTTTCTAAACTCAATTCCTTAATGTACCTACTTCGTAATTTAATTAAGGTATGTACTAACAAGAAAGCAGTTGATAGCTACATATTATGCCTTGGTTTTGAGAGTAGGCTGCGATATGGCGTTGGTTTTTTTGGGAAAGTTCGTCTCCTCCACATGCTGTTTTTGTGGCGCAGATGTATCATCGCAGATGTATGCAGTACTTATAGTTACAGGGAGCTCTTTCGAATATTGCGATTAACGGGCTCATACATTTTCGAACTATGTGTAAGGTACTGTCGGGTAATATGGCCGGCTTAACGCAAAATATATCTTTTTAATAAACTAAAACAATTTTTTAGGTACAACATAGAATAAATAGAAAACATGTCAAACACTGAACAAGTTGATAAAACTTTACAAATGAAAAAATAAAACATTACTTCTTACAAGAAGAAAAATAATAAGTTGATTTTTCGGCTTTATTACCATACCCGGCAGGTTATAAGGCCATTAGTTAATATTGGTAGGCGGGTAATCATGCCCGACAAAAATATAAACTTAAGGCGTACATTGTAAGCAGAAAAAAGCTTCTTTGTCTTTCCTTGTAAGTCCGACGCATTGTTCATGCACCCAAGTGCCACATGATGCACACGCTCTCATGTTAGCTAAAAAGACTTTGTTGCAAACTGAACACTTCCAACTTTCTGTAGCGGCAACCCTACTGGCACTCGGCATATCAGCTGACTTTCTCATCAAATGTCTTTTTTTTTAGATCCATACTCAGCAAACACGTTCCTTTTAACTTCCTGTGCCCGATAGTTAAAAGCTTTTTTACGTGGTTTAATTTTCTTAGGCCGCATATCAGGTGTAACCAACACTTCAGAAAAAGAGTTGTGTGTTTCGTTATCTTTCAATCTGGCTAATGGAATCTCGTCCTCTGAATCCCACCTCTCTTCCCGCAATGGGATATTTTCTTCCCCGTTTTCTTGTGTATGGTCATCATTCCGATGGCGGTTAGTTGGAAGGCTTGGTGCAAAAGCGTATTCTGGAATTGCATGTCTATTGAAGGGGTAAATGCCGGTTGCTCTGAAACCATTACAGATGTTATTGACTGACCTACATTTGCCCCAAACTGGAGTGAAAACGTCAGAAAATCGTTCTTTATTGAGTTTTCTCTCACGATGTTGATCCCAGTAGTCGATAAGTTCTTGATCCCAATGAGACTCAAAGGAGCGAAAAACTGATTTGTCCATTGGCTGGAGCTCGGGTAGTGTTGCTAGGTAAACACATAAGCTCAATTCCTAAAGACTCTGCCTTATCAGTAACGGTTACATCCAGATGACTAGACGCACCGTTAAAAATTAAAATAGTTGGAGGACAAGACATAAATTTGGCAAAGTGGTTTAACTACTTTAAAAATATATCAGTGGTCATACTACCTTTCGGTGTCATGTGAACAGCTGATCCTGCAGGTAGACCATCAGAATAGACAGGCTTTGAGCGTTGGCCTTTGAATAATATCATGGGTGGCACCACATGACCAAGCGCATTGGCACACGCGACCACAGTTACATTCTCTGCGTGTTCTGTTCCGACTAGATGAATTCTTTTAGACCCTTTTCCTGCTAATACAAGCTGCTGGTGATGCAGCATAAGTCTACATCCCTTCTCGTCCATGTTATAAATCTTTTCAGGACTGTACTTTAGATCAGTTCTCTCTAAAAAGTTCTCCAATTTGTCAAAATAATCCTTAACAATAAAATGGTTTAACTTTTGAGCACGTGCAAGATTGAGATGCTGTACTTTGCGTTGAGATATATGAAGGTGACGCTTTTAAAAATGATCTGTACCATTCCTTACCCGCAAGTTGTTTTTCATTGTTAAATTTATGCCGAACACCAAGTCTTTCACAAAATTTGTAAACACTGCGACGTAATACTTTGGAAGTAAGTGGAAATCCTTTCTGGGAAAATCTTATTAACTTTTTTTCCAAATCGTATTCTTGCTGGGCACTCAAAATGGGTTTCGCTCCCAGTGATCGTTTTGTAGAACCGGTTCTCAAATGATTCCTGAGTGTCCGCCGAGGAATACCACAACGTTGTGCCACTGATTCCTGAGATTGGCCCTGTCTTAATAGTTCGAGGGCTTTCTCCAACATTTCCTCCGTCCAAGTAGCCCTAATGCCGCGATTTTTCTTCCCCATATCGGAAAATAATCAAAAAGAACATATTTTACTACCTGGTATTAAATTTAATCATACACAACTGGTAATAAGGCCCCGGTCTTATTATCTGCCGTGTAGATTTCAATTTTTTGAGACTATTTTTAATTACAAATTAGCAGCTAAAGCAAGAAAACTAGTTGAATCTTTTGTTAATATCATCACAAATGCATGCTATCAATCAGGGACAAAAGCCTATGTTTTATAACATAAATATAACTTACCGTTTTATGATTCTTCTTATAACACGCGAAATAAAACTTTTACGTTCACTTCAGCACGGGTTCACTACTAATCATCGACACTTACAGTGTTCTTTATGGTACTATTTAATATAGGTAGGGACCCTTTACATACAGATGGTGCCATCTGTGTCAAATGTTCGTTGGTTTCATATATATGTAACTCCGGCCTTATTACCTCACAGTACCTTACATATTTTTTGAGCAGGGTAAAGTTTGTGAGGAGTAGTGAAGTTCATCGCCCCGGTGTGAGGGCTGGAAATCAGTTTAGGGTTCCTTTTGCTAGACTGCAAGCTAGTAAATTGTCTCCAAATTGTTTGGGCTTAAAATTATTTAACTCTTTGCCGTCGAATAAGTGTGAACATGTAAATAATTCCAAGGATATGTTGAAATCCTATTTGACTGATAAAGTTATTTATAGTTTAAAGGAATATTTCAATTAATATTTTATCCTTTTTTTTGACAAAACCCACCTGTGTCATCCGGGTTGATTATTATTATTATTATTATTGTTAAATCTTCACTTAACTCACGTCTTTTGGCCATTATCAGGAATTATTTCAAATATACGTGTGAATTTCCCAGGCATCAACAGTTAACTAAGTGTTGCATTTATAATAGAAGCATCATCATTTTTCTCGAGCAATATGTATGGAACATACAAAGACTTTTCTGTAACAAATAGTGTGGATATTTTTATATTTTTGTGATCCTTTGAATAAAATGTGGGTTTTCATAATTTCTTTTACCCTTTTATATATGATTAGTCGAGATTGATTCTACATATAAGATTTAGCATTTAATTGTACAAATGCACTTATGTATAACTGCTGTCGTACGGAGACTTTTTTGTACTACTGTATGTTACGGAATATTTTGCAGTTTGTTAGATGTGGTGAAAGTTTTTTGTACTCTATCAACGTTGGTATGTGCTGACGTATTTAAAATTTCCCGTTGGGAGTGTATTGGAGTGCAGCGCGTGCAATGTAGTTGTATATACATAGAAGGGCACGCACGCTATTTTATCATATACAATAACCCTAACCATGTTAGGATAATTTAAATTATTGTTTACAAAGATGGTTATTTATTATTAATTGAATCAATGCTATGGAAAAAGGAGATAGCTCTTTGTCCGCTAGTAAGGTCGTCGCGAACTGTTTTGCGTCAACAGTAAACAGCGCATGAATATTGTAACAAATGGATCCCAAGTAGAGCGAACTCATCCGCGTCCCCTTTTGATAGCCGAGTGAGTGTCGGTCGACGTTTGATTCGACCTTGCTTGGAATGCCACATCACGCCCATCGCCCATTCTTTCGTCATTATCATTATCCTCATTCTCGTCGTCCTATCTTTGTCGCACGACGCGGTAACTGGAAGTTCAATTCTTTCTTGTCAAACCGGTATTGAGTTGCTATAGTGGTCTTAGCTTTTACATTTATACATACGGATTTGTGTACTGTAAATGTTTTGCATGTGATAGTATTTTTTTTACTTTTAGTTCTTTTGATCAAATTTTTGGAGACATAAAGAATAGAGGAGCAGGCAGGTTAATTAACTATATTCACAAATGGTATTTTTCATCTGGGAAATAGCAATTTTTGTTGCAAATAGTATTACAACAGAAATTACTATATTCCAATTTTTCGAAATTAAGGAACAAAAATTCCTTAAAATATCAAGGTGTGCAGCATCGATCTTTGTTAGACTTATTACTACTTGTCATAATTCCTATAATTGCTATAATTCCTGATAGAGATATACAAGGTGTGTAAATTAAGTAATGACACTGACAACGCAGCGTTTGATACAGCAACACATTGATATGGGACATGGAGGGGCGACAAATGGACATTGTAATACGCGTTCAGTGCAAGTTTGAACTCTATCAAGTCATTTGGTTGTCCGTTGTCGTTTTTTCCGTGAACCCGGTTTTCGTAGTGCGTTCTACAAATGAAAGACATTAATCTCGAGCAACGGTATGCTATCAGGTTTTGCTTCAGACTTGGGAAAAGTGCAATAGAAAGTTTTGCAAAACTTCAGCAGGCCTACGGAGACAGTGTTTTGTCAAAAGCCCAGGTTTTCCGTGGTTTAAGGTTCAGAAGGAAGAGAGGCGATGGAAGATGATCCACGCAACGGAAGGTCTTCAACTGCAAGAACCGATGGCAATGTCGATAAAATCCGCGATCTTGTGCGTTCAAATCGTCGGTTGACGGTCAATATGATCGGGGAACAGTTGAATTTACCACCAGTAGCACCGTTCATCAAGTTTTGACCAGTAAATTGGGAATGAGAAAGAACTGCTCGAGAATGGTTCCAAAAAACTTTTCGCAGGAACAAAAGGACATCAGGAGCGAAAGGTGTCTTGAGTTTTTGGAATCGATTGAAAGCGATGAAATTTTTTTGGAACGTGTGGTGATGAGAGTTGGATGTTCGAGTATGATCCGGAAACAAAGCGCCAGAGCATGGAACGGCACACTTCAGGCTCTCCAAAACCCAAGAAAGCAAGAATGAGGAAATAAGAGATCAAGAGCATTCTGATTTATTTCTTTGATAGCCAGGGAATCGTTCACAAAGAGTTCGTGCCACAAGGTCAGACAGTTAATCAACTTTTTACGGAGAGGTTCTTCAGAGACTTCGAAAAAGGGTCATGCCTGTGAGACCAAACATCAAGAACGATTGGATCCTGCATCATGACAATGCGCCTTGCAATTTCCAGAAACGGTTTTTTAGTCAGTAAAACCATTGCTGTGGCTCCTCAGCCTCCTTATTCACCTGACATGAGTCCTTGTGACTTTTTCCTCTTCCCAAGATTGAAAATTCATCTGAAGGGACATCATTTTGGACACTCGAAGACATTCAAACGGCTCTAACCGACCAGCTAAAGGCGACTCCAATATCCGAGTTCCAGCACTGCTATGAGGAATGGAAGAACAGTCTCCAACGCTGTGTGGCTTCCCAAGGGAGACAATGTTCAATTGTGATTATATTCAAATAAAAATATTTAAAAATATCAGCCTCATTACTTAATTTACATACCTCGTACATTATTAATCACGGACTGTAATATCGACTCCACGTAGGAGTATTTGGGATACGGTATATAGAAAGTTCATGCAGCTTACCTTCCAAGTGGTATTTAACGAAGGTTTAGAGAACTTTGTGTTTTGTAAGTAGTGCCATTAAGATTTTTTAAATTGAAGAGTACTCCAATTTTACAAAAGTCAGTAGTTGATATTAACGGCACTAAAAATATATAATTTCACAAAGCTTCCTATGAATGGAGCATAAAATACAATTAGCTCTATTTGGTTTATGTATATCTAAGTAATATTTCACAGAAAGTTTCACAAGTATGGGAGCGCATTTATTAGGATTGGGTAATAAAGCACGTATCGCTAGATGAACTCAAATAATTCATAAATTCAATTTCGCTGATGAAAATATCATTCGATACTCGCCGTGATACTAAAATGCAAATCTTTATGACGTTTTCTAACTGGCATGAAACCGCATGGCAGACGGCGATGTTTTCCGAATGATAATGCTATGAATTATTTAACCGTAAACTAGCCTGAATAGCGAACCGACAACGTAGCCCACTCGAAAATATCCAACCTACACTCGGCAGTCCTCCGTGCACCCGCTCACCTCAAGTCAAGTGCATCGCATTTGGTTAAAAGCATTGCACATACACATATGTATATGGTAGTGTACCTACGGTGCGGTCGGGTACTTGTGGTTGACATGTAAAGAATTGCAAATAGTGCAAATGCGATGATAATTACGCATGCAGAGTGCAAGGCTGTTGTCTGGCTATCCCGGATGGCGCCGGTTTCCGTGTCCGACCGATCTATCCGCCGAATGACTCTTCTGCACTTGCCGTCTTACGGTTATTCAATACACCTCCGAGACACGCGACAACTTACATGCACTCAGAACCTCAGATGCATACTCGTAGCTATGTATCTTTGAACGATTTTGGACCTTTCTGTTTTATTTTACGTTCTGCGCTTAAGTTACGAGACCGGGTTTATAAACACCTGGTACAACATCTCGGTAATGCATTTTCTTAGATGCATTTTTGTTAGTAAAACCGCCTAAAATAGTATACTCCATTTCACTGTATTATGTAAACAATCTGTAAGATATTATGAGTTTCGTGGATACTAGTTAAAAAAGAACAAACAATCGCATTAACCTCCGAATGTGGTATAAGCTTGCGTCATATTACATTCTAAGGATAAAGTAATGAAGCAAATCACGTCTTTATAATCTCAATTTTTATAAATGAGTCTCATTTTATAAGAATTTGTGTAAAGGAGTCTATGAAAAATTGCTCAAATATGCTTTTTAGTTCTTAATCAAATTACACATCACCTCCATTTCTGTTCTAAAGAGAACACTTAATTTCTATTTCCTCTCAGTTTACCCCAAAAGGCTTTACAAATATGAGCTGAAGCGACTCACGCAACAATAATGTTAAGATATATCAACATTTTATTTGTAAATATTTAGTGACCGGCATAAAATTCGCAACATTTTTACCCTACCTGTGGTGTTCCTCAAGTAACGAATTTAGGACCTCTCCTATTTACTATATATATTAATGATATATGTGTTATGCTTGGTTGTAGTAAATTACTCTTTGTTGACGATCTAAAGCTCTACAATGTTATTAACTCAGTTGTTGACTGTGTCCACTTGCAAAGTGAGTTAAACACACTGCAAACATGGTGTATTAATAACAGATTAAGCTTGAATGTGAGTAAGTGCACTGTTGTAAGCTACACTCGTAGGATTCATCCATTACACTACACCTAAAATATCGACAATGACAATTTAGCCAGACAGTCGTTAATTCAAGATCTTGGAGTTGTCTTCGACTCTAAGCTATTCTTCGATGAACATATTTCCTCAATATCTGCCTCTGCGATGAAAACTTTGGGGTTCATTGTTCGTATTACAAAACTATCCTTTACCATCGAACCAATTGCTTTACTTCAGCTTTATTCGTTCGAAATTGGAATATGCCTCTGTGATCTGGTCATCTTCTTATAAGTACCATTGAAATGCATTGAAGAAAGTACAAAGGCTGTCTTCAAAGTACTTATATTACAAGCGACGAGGCGAATATCCACTTCAAAGTTATAGCCACATGGCTTTACATCGTAACAGAGCAGATATCAAATTCTTATATAATCTCACAAATAATAACATTGATGCCCCTGAGCTACCTCGACTTTGAAGTACCTCGTCCCTGTACCAAGTATTGTAATACATTTCATACCCCAAAACCCAAAACTAACATTAGGCTAAGGTCCCCGGTATATAGGATGTGCTTTTGCAGTGGTTCCACCGATATTAATTTTACCATTGCACTTTTTATAAATATATCTGTAAATTTTCAATTTTTCTTTGTTTATGTTTAGTTTATTTAGACATAAGTTATTATTAGGTTTATCCATGTAGTTCACTTTTGTTTGTATATATTACTTGTCCTGTAATTGGGTTATTAAATCTGTTGGGAAATAAATTATCATTATTATTATCATATAATTCTCAAGTTGTTTGAGTTGTAATCTGTGGCCGACGATTTTAGGTCGAGATGGAACAGCGGGTGAAAAAATCTAAAACCTCCGGCCAATAGTTATATAATTTCAGTCATCCTCAGCTAAACTTTTTTGCACCCTATCTACCTTATTATATCTTTCGTGCCTTTTGAACCCATAAACGTCACGAATATAATTGTTGAAAGTACAACAAATAACGGTAAACATGTTCGTTCCCAATAGCGCGAATAAAAGATTAAGATATAAAACCACGAATATAAGAAAGAAAAAAAATCAAGGTTTCTCTTTAAATGCCGACGACTCGGGACTTTACCACTCCAGTGAACCGAAACGACACGGATGACTAAATCGAAAGGATTTTATGGGATTCTGATAAATTCACTCCGAAGAGAAAGTGGCAAATGTTAATCTACACCCGAAGGTGAGCAGCTGCCTTTTTGCGCGGAAACCTTTATTGTTAATAAATCGTGATTTACTTTAGTAGAACTAATAATTATAACGATTGTGGTGTTGTTGTTTTATTGCTTGTTTGGAAATAACGTATATTGACCTATAGATAAACTCAAAACGGAAATGCAAAGTATGTATGCGAATTGTTTATGAGAACTTTAGTGAACAGTTCTTCATTATAGAGGTCGCGGAATTTTAATCCTGCTTATGGAGATCATTGGTGTCAATATGCTTAGAAGCTCACTGATACTGCAACAGACAACTGCGTTTGTTTATTTATGCGTAATTGAACAGTTTCCGGCAGTGTTGTATAACTACTGAAAATATGTAAATATTGCAAGGACTGTGGGGCAGCACAATAAACACACTGTTCGGATTACTCCTCCCGCGCAAAATATTGATTAATTCGGGACGACACATGTTTCGGGAATCCACGTATTCCCGAAACACGTGTCGTCCCGGATTTTACATTTAAAAAAAATCATTATTGTTTTCTCTATGATAGTAAACATTTATAAGTTTGTTTTAATAAATAAAAAAACAAATAATAATCTTTAATAAAAAAGCATAATAGATGTAACAATTTTATTTTTTGAATTAACAAGGGTTCCCATGGTCTCTAATGCTTGAACTGTATTTTCTATTGTTCCCAATAAATCACGAGCAACTTTTGTCGAATTGCCAGCACAATATACTTTCATTATTGGTTTTTTTCAACAGTACAGTTATCCATTATTAACCCTTTGACTGCTCAAGGCGAGTATAATCGCAAGATACTTCAGTATATTCCGGTCAGGGATGAAACAGGCCAAATCCCTTCTATGCCGCTATGCCCTCTCTAAAGCACATGCGTATGTATGAGTTCTTCTTTATTTTATATTTATATTGTTCGATGGGTACAATAGACAAAAGGTAATATTACATTCACATTTGATTCACTGTCTAAAAACGTCTTCAAAGTCTATGTTAGCACGGCGACTGATACGATATACAGGAGCCTTAAGTAATATGAGGTAGGGACGACAAAAGAAGCCGCAAGTCTCGATAATGCGCGAGGAACATTTAAATGTAGTGGTTAGCCAATTAAGCCATGAAGGGGCCTCCAACCAAACCTGGCTCCGTGGATTTCGCGCCGTGAAGTAAGTGAAACCATGTTGTCTTTCAACAGCAGTCCTGCATAATCGACACCTTGAGGGAGATCAGTTCCATCAATTTTGAACGACACAAGTTTAAGAAACATTAGTTGTAAGCGCTCGATCGAAAGCTAATCGTATAGATATTGTGGAGACCACCAAAAGATGCATACTTTGAACTTCTTACTACGAATAAAGATAACAAAGATTTTATAACAGTTAAATCATGGGAACATTTGGAAACACGCATAATAAATCCCAGCTTTTCCGAAACAGGTAAGCATAATTTTTCAATATGCGAAGTAAACTGAAGCTGGCTGTCAACGATGATTCCAAGATCACAGAAGTTATTGCTTCAATAATATATCAGTAAGTACTGCATAAGTAGAAGAATATGTGTTACGTTTACGAGTATAAGAAGCTGACCGACATTTAGAAACGTTAACCTTTAGTTTAGTGGAAACACACCAATCGAGTAAGGAGTTCACATTATTTTGCAAGAAATCTATTTCCTGAACCGAAGAAATTGATGAATATATCTTTATATCATCAATGCTGGGCAGAAAGACATTCAAGGGGGTGATTCATACAAATATTTAAAAAATAGTAACCATTGTAGCGGACATAATGCAATCTATTACTGAGATGTAACAAGTTTACAAAAAATTGGAATCGTACCCAAAATATTCAGTTATTTCGTCAGCAACCCGTGATCATTTGTATCAAAGGCGGGGGATAACTCATTGTAAACAACATCTAGCTAACTCTGCCTGTCAAGCATTCAATAATGTATTGCATAATCGACACTAAGTTGGTTTTTGTTGATCTAGCAGGTAGATGTTGGTGAGGGGATATATATTGGTGGATGTCAACTACCAAGGAGGAGTAAATGACCTCTTCGACCACCTTCGTGCATTCCCCTTTCTTAGAAACGGGGCCAATTACAGCTCTTTTCCATATATCAGGAAAAGTATCAGATTTTATGGACAAGTAAATAATGGATCTCAATGGTCTTGCAAGAGCCTATCATGCACTAGAACAGCCTGAATGGTATCATCTCCAGCTACAAAGTCATAGGAAACCCTAGCCGTGTAACAGGCAAGATATTGAAAGATAACTTGGTTGAGTAAATATCATAATTTTCAAATGGAGAACTCTGTAGCGAACTTGTGTAGCAGAAAATAACTTAGCAAATGCATTTACTATATCTTGCGGATCACTTAATCTATCATCGCCATAAATAGTGTACCAAGAACCCTGGATCTTTCCCTCTTTTAAATTAATGAATTTAAACAATTTGCTAGGGTTATGCATAATATATTCAGCAAAAGCCTCCAGGTAACTCCCTAATATAGTGGATTCTGCACTAGAGGCACTGGTTCTTCATTTGCAGATAGCTGATACACATTTGACAACACTAAATCCAAACTACGATTATACCTATTTTTATGGAGTTAAACCGTATCAAATTCAATAAGTTGCAAAAGCTGCTGAAGGCACGTGTTTTGTGACAAGTATGATTTCTAGGGATGAATTGCGGTAGGTTGAAATTGCAAGCAAGTATAGTAGGTTAGTCTAAGAGAAAAGCTTCAAATGCATCGATAAACAACTCAAAATCTCCTAGCGAAGCGTTTTTGTGGTATGTACACTGCGCCTACATAAAACGTAAAATTGTATTTGCATAAGGTAACATCAATAGAAGGCACAATACCAGAAAAATCTGTATCTTCCCTTGTGCAATTAATTTCCCCAGATAAGGCAATCGAAACACCGCCACCTTTGCTCTTGTCACAGCGTATGACATTGTGGAAATGTGTAAAAAGTTCGGAGCTTAGTATTGAATCATTTAGCCATGTTTCAGTTATAAATTAAACATCAAATGAGGGGCCGCATACAACTTATGACCTAATGACAATATCATGTAATTCCACAATAATTTCTATGGCCATATCGGTTCCGAACCCAAAGAGACACCCTCTTCCATTGTTCTTGTTTGCCATTAGCAAGTTCAGAAAATGTTGTTTACATCTGCACTTCCACGCATGCAACATTATTTGCTTCAAAATGTTTGCTTAGCCGATTTACTTTTAGCAATGTTTCTTTTTTCGTAAAACCTGCATTGGAGAATTCCACACGTCGAAGGGTGTCGTTACTATTGGCAGTCGTGTCAATTACCTCATCGATAAATTTTGTATTCCTAAAATTTTCCTCATTTGCTGACAAAATACATTTCTCTGACTTTTTATTGCAGAAGGTTGAAGTCGTACGATAACAGACGACTCAATAGTTATACGGCTTGTATTTGGTTCGACATATTTATTAGGGTAACTTCACGATTTCGTAAGACAATACGATTTGCTGATCTTTCCATCTGCTTCAGATAAACATAACGTGCGTATGGGCGTACATAGAAAGTAATTAAATAAAGGCTTTATCTACGTTCACCACGATCTGAGTTTCGTGTTCAGTCCGCCTACGTTCCCGGTTTTATATTATAAAATTTCTGAATATATGCTCGCTCCCGGGACGGAGGTACACAAAATTAATTTGCTATTTTATATCGACTCAACCTGAGCAAAATAAACGTGCACAATGGGAGCGTTTATTGATCGCGCTTCAGTGCGTCGAGGAAGTTTGTAAGCATTGTAGGGTGGAATTTAAATTCTAATAAAACTGACAGAATTCAGGTCGTTTAAGAAAGGAAGAAGATTTTTACCTTAATACCGCGCCTTTGTGTAGGCAATACTTACCTGCGAAGCATGTTTAATAATGTAACACCCAATATTCCCTATGAAAAGTCTTATATTCACCTGCTCTTATTGATAGTAACACGTGTAAGGCGGCACCATTTGCAATATGTATCTATAGGCAGAAATATCGACGTGTAACTTCTGTAGATACACCATATTCCGGCCGTCACTTCCCAACAAATTGTTCCTTTCAGACCGCTACTATGTTTTTGATACTCAGAAAAATGTTTGGGAGCTATGGCAACAATTCCAGCTATTCCATTCCATATTTTATTAGCAATATCAACGAGCACTGCTTTTACATTAAAACGTAACACTCAAATTGTCCATAAAAAGGTGTGACTTTCAAGATATATGTACAAAAAAAAATTACAGAAGAGCAAAAGTACATTGCCTAGCCTACGTGACCTGCTAGCAAAGCTGTACACACGGAAAGGTACATGCCTTTAAGGTATGAATAAATAATTTTTATGACACCGTAAATTTTTACATTTCTTAAAATGACGGCACGGCTATATAAAACATTGGACGAATGTGTTCCTTTTATTGCGTTTTTACGAACCGCATGTTTTATTTATACAATTGCAACATGATACTAAATTTCATCAATATATCAATAGAGCATCAATTGAAGCACATATCACGTCCATTCCAACATAGTTTGTTTGATGTTAGTTTACTTAACACACCACAATAATTCAAGAAAAGCAAAAAGTTAAAGTTAATTTTAATTTCCCTTTGTGATTTTTCAATTGACTGTAAAGTGAGTTTACTCGAACTCCCAGTAAATATCGGTAGCTTTCGGTCATGCGGTTGACCATGAGAATCCACGTATTCCCAAAACACGTGTGCTGAAATAATCCATCTATTGTAAGGTAAGAGATCTGATACACTGTCTTTAAGTTAATCATGTCACCTAAAAACATTCCATAAGCACCTAGCGCCTTACAGCTTGGATTGTATCTTATGTTTAACTTTGAAAATAGAAGTTTCAGTGCGAAACAGAATTTCTACATTAGGCTGTTGATACCATCAATTGGTAGTTTTAACCTTTTCTTTTTTTTAGGAACGTAACAAATATAAAATATTACCAAACATCTCAGAAACTCGAGAGCCCATCGACATTTAAATACTTCTATACAATATAAAAAAAGGTCCCGTAATCTCGGAAAAATACTCCCGATCCTAAAAAAGTAATCCCCCGACTGATCGTGGAACGATAAGTTTTGGAATTTCGTACGTATGCCCGACCATGGGATGCCTTTTAGTATACTGTAAATAATATAATAATACCTCGTGAACTTCATACATCCCATCAAGAAATAATTTAATGGCGTTAGATTTATTGATGTCGGTACCCCTGCCCACTATTTTCATGTTGTCGCTGAATGTTTCAACAAAGCACAGTTATGGAAAGCGATGGTTCTGTCAAAATGGATCAGTTAGATAGCCACAACGAAATCTCTATCCAATTATTATCTATTGTGAGGGTGGTTAAGGTCTACGTGTCCATCTATTGGCATCTAAATAAATACCTTTTACCTTCAATATTTCGGTAATAAATATGTTTGAAACATATCTTTCAATGAACTCTTTTGTTTATTTAGTGCTAGAGAATATATCGCTAAAATAGTTCCGCACAACTTTGAAACAAAGTGTATTTTAAAAGTGACAATAAAAGAAATCGCATTTTATATGGCTTCTATACTCCCTGATTTTGATTTTCCTACTGATATGAGCTTGTTAAGTTGGTGGAGTATGTTACATCAAGTATATGCACCTAATACATAAAATAAATATTTTCTCTAATCGTAGGTCTATCACATTCTAAGTGGATTGAGCAGAAACAGTTTTCAAAGCTCAATCTGTTTACCAATTTTAACACATTGTGTGCGGAACACGTACTAGTACGTTTCCTGACGAATTGATACGGCACAAGCTGCGAAATGTACCCGCACACAATGTGTTAATATGGTAAGCTATTTGATATTGGTAAGAGATTTCGCCAAGCAAAAACTGCTGATTCTTCATGAATTTTGTTTAATTTTTATTTTCGTGGCAAGGATTTATTGAAATGTTGTTGCTTTTTTTTAAATCCAACGGTATGATGCATTGTGTATTTTGATTTAATAGAACTTATTACTGCAAATAGGTAAGCGTTGTTCATTTGATCCTGCTTCGTAATTTATTTGTACGTCCTCCTTCCAGTGATAGGAGATAAATTTAGTGATACCACCGATATGTAATGATATCCCTCTACCGTGTTAGCTACGACGTTAAAACTTTAAAAAGCCATTACTGCGCGGGCGTATATCAAAGGAGGAGCCATCGTGTGTACGGAAAAGTCAACAAAATTTACATAAAAAGTGTAGGGCAAATATCTATGTGTATATCCAAGGTGTCTTGTTTTATTTCCATTAACTTACTGTTTTTCTATCAAAGAACTTATTCGCCGACATCACATCTCACTCCGTTTCTGTTGTTTCACACTCCGGTCTGAAAATAAAATCTGGATCTTTTGATACAAAATAAATACAATTTTGCACTGGAAGGGTACCCTCTTTTTTAATATTGCGGTTTTTAGGAGTGGGTGTTCTCTGATTTGTATTGATTTATGAACTTTGGTTATCATTAATTACTTGAAGTATATAAAATATATAGTCGTCTTTTTCTGCATTTAAGCCGAAGTATTTCTGAAATCCAAATAAATCTCAGCATTGATGCGATTAAAGAAAATAAGATATCAGCATATGTTTTGAAAGAATTTTTTGTGTTGAACTATGAACTTCTGTTTTCCAATAATAAATGAACACGGTTGTGTGTTATATACTACCCTGTTATTTTCTTCTTGTGCCGCCTCTCGTTTAACTCCTCCAATTCTTTCTTACTTCACTTCACCAATTACCACTTATTGTTAGTGTTGCACTAATTTTTTATACGGCTGACAAACTTTACTTTTTAACCCTTTGACGATTTGTTTACTTTTTTGTAATCTCGGATTTTTGTTCCCATCACAACAGCACCCTTCTCTCTCATTTCCATTCACATACTGCACTGCTATATAATGCTATGTCGATGGATCTCGTACTACATCAGCGCACGGTCCTTCCGTTCGGTTCATAGCATTCTAACTTGCGCTCGGTTGACTACACTGGTGTCTCATTGTTCGACTGGTAAATCCGTAATGTAATATATAAAATCCTTCCAAGCCCCTTCGTTGTGTTGTGTAATGTAATATGTGATGATTTTATGTTAATTTACAATATATAAAAAAATTAACTATTTTGGATTTAGAAACATCACCTGTCCATGGCTGGACTGATTTTAGTATTACTCCCAACACGATAGAGTTCGCCTTTATTGGTTGATCCTCAGAGATTAGGAAAAACTCAAATATTAATTCAAATAATCGTATAGGGGCAATCCTATGCGCATTCAATTTGACATGGAAATAATTTAGTGTTCGCCTGCGCTACACACAAACCTAATATATTGACCAATTTTATGATGAACGATGAAAAGGTGCTGTCTAAGAGTGTAGCAATAATAGTCAAAGGTTAGTTCCACCGGTGAAATGCAGTTGTTGCCAATAATTTTCTTAGATGACCAGACGAATAATAAACACTACTGACATGTTGGTAGTATATATGTTTTCTGGTGTGATCGTCTAAAAATTGACTATTGGTGTCACCTGCGGTTCGCCGATGGAATATTAATTCAATATCTGATAGTACGTTAAATACAGCACTGACATAAGAGTGGTGAATGCTAGGTACAGCCTAATTTCTATCGTGCAAACCCAACTTACAATTGGACACCACTTAGTTCCAGTAGGGCGGAGGTCTTGCCCGTGATGCAGTTCTTGTGAGGGAATATTTACATAATATATTTCACGATTCACTATACGTTATTAACAATACACTGTAGAATATCATAACTGTGCGGCTTAGATCACGTGGTTTGTTCCTCAAGGACTTTATACTAAATGTTGGAATCTCCAAAATGTAAATCACGGTTGGTAAGTAAATTAAAAGTAACATTCCTCATATTGTGGTACACATTTGCTGTGATATTACCGTATTATATCGATTATTAAGACGATTATAGCACACACCCTCACCTTGTTAAGCGAGAAATAAAAAAGTAAATAAACACTTTATTATAAAAATAAACTTTATTGCAAAAATGAATATATTTTGATCATCAGAATCAGAAATATCAAGTGCATTTTTTCTAAATCATTTGTTTTTGAATAACTTATTTCTGAATCGTTGACTGCATTTTCCCAAACAATATCGATTTCTATGCCATCAATAACATTTAGGGATGCAGCATTTTTTCTTCATTATTCTGAATTTCCTTTCTAAACAACAGGTATCCATTCTGCAAGTTTTGTTACCAGAGCCGTTTTAATTTTTTTCCGGAAGGTCATAATGGAATGTCATCTATCCACAACAAGAACTCATACACCTTCTGTAAATAGTCCTTAAATGGTTTGGTAATTGTAACGCCCAAGGGTTGCAGTTCACTAGCCCTGCCACCAGGAATAATCACCAAATCAATTATTCGTCCAAGCTAGATTAGCCTTTAAAATTTCACTTGTTCTTCTTGACTTCGTGGCAAACAGAGTGAAACCTAGTTCTGTACTCTTCCCATATCGAATTGGTTCTATTTCCTATCGAATACTTGTGGCTTAATCACTGTTTTCTGGATAATGAATTTAGTTTCCGATTCCGCCGATAAAATGTAGTCAAGTTTTCGGTGTTTGCCTTCCCTGTCTGGAACTGTTGCAAAGGCAAGCTCTTTAATGTATAATAAAATTGAGGGGATTTTTAGGTCCCTATGGATAATCAAATTCCTGACATACCAGGGAGCGTTAATAATCATTCTAAGGAATCTATTTTGTTCACCTTTAATTGTAAAAATTAAAATTAAAGATACCTTTACCACCTCGATGGGTGAAGAACTCCGGATACGTATTTCGGCAACTAAGTTGCCATCCTCAGCAGAATCTACGAAGGAAGATAATGATAATGACTTGGGTAACAGTGTTATTCAAGTGGTGTTCTGTATGGTGCAAATCTCCCAGAGTGCGGCGTCTAACATTATCTTCCTTCGTAGATTCTGCTGAGGATGGTAACTTAGTTGCTGAAATACGTATCCGGAGTTCTTCACTCAATGTCATAAGGGAATTTTTTATTTTTTATTTTTACTATTTTAAGCCACCATATCCTATTATTTGTATTTTACATCCCTTTGAAATTTTTGGAGGTGTATCTTTGCAGCATGACCCCAAATTGGGCAGCGTACGTGAGCCTAGGTCTTATGGCCACTTTGAAAAGTAGCAACTTCATATTTAAGTTTAATTTACTTTTTCTATTTAGAAAAGGATATAGTTGACATAATGTTGCGTTCGATTGTTGAGCGACGTAGTTGACGTGATCTCTCCAATTTCAGTTCGGCATTTGACGAAATACATCAAGAACAACATACTAAGTAGGTTACGTAAAGCACATGAGCGTCTATTTCAAAGGATTTTTACTAATATTCCATCAGCTCAGTCGTCATCCTCCCATTTCTTTGTGCACAATCAACATCCTTGCCAAAAACTCATTTTTTGATATTGTTTTGTAGTTTAAAATATGGTGACAATTTTTGACCATCCGCAATTTAAGTTTTTTACACCATTGACATTTCCCCTATAATTTCGAAGCACATCAAAGAGTACTGTGGTTTCGTCTGCATAACCGGCTTGCTTAAAATCATAGATTCCTTTCTCAACTGAAGCACGTGGTGCTGAAAGCAAGTTCGGTTTAAAATCAGATAGAAGTCTTTTTACAAATAGAGCTCTGGCACAGTAATACGCATAAACTTTAGTCTGATATGACGCTATCGCACATTTACCGTGAATACAAAACACGAAAAAGTATTCGTCTCATAATCGATGTAATACGGTACTATTTTCTATAGGTTATCAATATAGAGTTTATGTAAATGCGAACAAGAGGATGCTAGTTTATTCAAAAGAAAAGATTTTAAATAATGGAGGAGTATATGGGACGTAATGAATAATATTTCAATTATTTTAAAATACCTCTGCTTTGACAAACTTGTGCAGTGTCTCACTGCGCAAGCTCAAATTCGCATGAAAAACTAATGAACTTATTTGGTAGTGCAGTAAATGGTGTTATAAAGCGGCATTGCAAGTCTTTTACACAAGTATACATTACTTTCACAACTAAATTAATGAATGGCAGGCACTTAATAAGGGGCTTTATGTTTCTATTAAACAGTGTTATTTTTTTATTTCTTTTCCGATTCGGTATTGGTTTTCAGCGATTTTGCTTGAATATGTACAATCTCGTCGCTTCCGTAGAGTAAACAATTAAAAGGGATCTACAATAACAATAAAACTGGGGTAATAGCCGAGTCAGCTTTCGCTAATCTCACGATTGTTAGATCGGCCACAATGGCCATGGCACTGGGGATTATCCCTCATAAGCACACCATTCCGACGATTCTCCACTCTCCGGAATGTGATAATTGCATGTGTGCCGTGCGTGTGTGTAGTGCGGTTTCGTTCTTCGACACCCAAGAACCACGAGACGCTCGCGGGACTTTCAAGCTAATTGACTGACAGTATCTCAACTTTTATTAATTATCCTGTCCTACCTAGATAAGAGATGAGATTAATGCGTCCGGATTTAGTTTCGTTAATTTCGTGTATCGCCTGGTTTTCTCTTCTGTTCGCCGTCCTGCATGTCATTAACGTGAGCCCTACCCTGCACCGTCCACAGAAAGACTAATTCTGTAGGAATAGCGTGTAACTACTTTAATTGGAGAATGCTCTGCATATTTTACTGAAAACTGAAGCAAGGGTATAATTTAGAAAGAGCACAGCTTTCAGCGTGGAAGGTGTGTTAGTTAGTACACACTGTAATTTTATTATGTATGAAATTACACTTTGCAAGTCAGATTACATATACAACCTGGCAGTATCTACTTTCATGACATATTTTTGCCGTTTAATTAGACATAGCATTTGTTCTGCGAGAGAAGGTTTTTCGGGAATAGAGGACATACACTAAAATTAATCATAGTACATGGCTTGATTGTTCTTCAAAATATTCTCTATGAAGATCAATACACTTTTGCATGCGCTTGAACCAGTTTTCGACGCACTTTTTCCACTCTGATTGCGGTACCTCCAAAATAGGCATTTTGAAAGCATCAACCGTTTCTTCAGCCGTAGAAAAACGTTGACCAGTAATTTTTTTTTGATGTGCGGAAATAAAAAGAAGTCATTGGGTGCCAAATCAGGGCTGTATGGTGGGTGATCCATCAATTCATCTCTTTCAGTTGCCAAAAACTCTCTTGTTTGAGCTGATGTGTGAGGGCTCTCATTGTCCTGATGGAGAATGATCCGTCTTCGGCGATTGATTTACCTTACATTTCCGAATACTTCTGGCAAACAAATGGTTGTGTACCATTCAGAATTGACCGTCCGATGTTGCACCAATGGTACAGTATTCTGCTTAGAATACTGTAGGATGGGGTTCTTCGCCCCGCACTGCAATCGGCATCAGGTAGAGGCTATGCCTAAAAAAAGACTGAGTTACGCTTAACCTGATGCTGGGCTAGTCCACATACAAAATATGGACCAGTCCCTCGCCACCGGGCTTACGAAGATGGCGTTATAAGTCGAAAACCAGTTAGTGTTTGGTGTAAACAGTTCAAAAGTGGATGGATAGCCCTGAACGATGATCCCGAAAGTGTGCGAAGAAACCATCAACAACGAAAATCAGACCTGGCTCCTTCTGATTTTCATATGTTTGTGCCGTTGAAAGCTCATTTGTCCGGAGGAAGTACAGCAGTAGTTTACAAATTTGGATCGCAGCTTTTAGGGTCTACAGAAGCTTGTGCCTAGCTGGAATAACTGTCTTAACATTGGCGGCTATTATGTTGAAAAGTAGCTAACAATTCAGGCTTTTACTTAATGTATGTTTGATTTCTATAAATAAAATAGTCTGTCTGTAATTCACAAATGTACTTTAGTAACCGGACATCCCTCGTATTACCGCATCGCAACTTCCCTAAAATTATTATCAGTTTCACAATTAAAAAAAAATTTAAAGGTCACTTATGTTCGCCTATTTGAAAAGTTGTAGGTGTAACATAGGCATAGTAATGCATAATATCAATCGTAGGGTATATGTTAAAGGGCTCTCCACTACCTAGAGTTTTTCAGGTTTGCAACACATGAATGGAGAATTTAAAGTACCTTTCTGTTGTAAGTATATATTTACATATTAAAGATAAAATTTACATCTAGTGCACAATACGAAACGAGCAGCATTAATTTATTCACTGGAAGACTGGAACATATTATTCTGTTCCTTAAAAATAAATCTTCGACATTCGTGACACGAATATAAGATTGTAGAAAAGCAACGCAACAAAACAAAATGATGGGGGAACGAGTTTAAGACGCAACGTGACAGCTTCGATCATCGATCATAATGTGCATTTCGTTGTGTTTGAAGGGTACATTTGCGGTCACAATTGCTTCGCTTCGGTGGGCACCCGTCGGCGAGCGTCTAGCTTCATCATCATCCGCCGCGAGACGTCTCTAGTGGCGGTGGAACGTTATATTCGCTATCACGAACAAGCTACTTCTGGTTTAATTAAATCCCGGTCCTCTTCTTGAATGATTAATTAAGCGTGCGGAGGAACCGTGGCCAACTTATGAAATTAAAGTTACGCCCCTGCCGTTTTCTGGGGTTATTCTTTGGTGCCACAGAGACAGATAAAATAAAAATTTCTACAATCAACATGTTTCCGTCCATCGTTCCTTCTCCTGAGTCTGTAGGGTAACTACAGTAAGCATGGCTTTAGAAGAAACGTTAGTCGTGCTTTCAGAAAATTAATCTTTGGCAAACAGATAGAGTGGGGCGTCCAAGGATTTAAATGTTGCAGTTAATTTCTAGTAATACATTCGAGAAAACAAAAATATTTTTTTATATACATATACAGGCTGCCCATATTCTATCTCCGTATATGGGTACCTTTCTTAATGTTAAAGATACAAAATCGGCTAAATGGACAAAGTTGCTTAGCAAATAGAGTTATAATTGATGCTAGCTACGTTTGTCATCCAGTGCAAGTTTTGTGAGATATTCAAGAAAAATTGAAAATTTCCAAAAACTTCAACGTCAAATATGTTCACAACCCCTTAAGATAAAATAAAGCTGTAAACTGTTTCCAGTACAGTTTTTTTTAATGTAGAATCTAATAATGTTATTTAAAAATCCATGGCCCTGTTTATTTTGGAGATATACTTAATTCAAATTTGTATTTTTTTAAATGGATGTTATAGTTGGCCACGGTGTCATTAAAATGCTTATTTTATTCTGTTTTCATTGATATAACATTTGGTATAGCTATCTCTTTTAGATTTTGATTTGCAGTAAAATAAACAATTATTATATCTATTAAGTAGGCTTTTACTAACAAACAGGGCAAACAAACATATGTAGTGGTGAAAAATTAGAGGCTGAGTAAGTTAGATGAGTATCAAATAGGTCTTTTGGTAGTTTTATTCAACAAATTCAGAAGATGTATAACTACCAAGAAAAGAATGATATGCTTTTTTGTTATTATGCTAGCAATCGAAATAGAATTGAAGCTAGTGGAATGTATCGCCAACGCTACATGGAAAGGAGGCAGCCTGATAACAGGTTATTTTCTAAGCTGGAAAATAATTTAATTAAATACGGAGCCTGTAGTAAACCATATACTGTAGAAAAGAACTTTGAACCCGAGGACGAGGCAAGGGTTTTAGCGTATATAAATTACAAACCAAAAACACCACATTGAAGTTTTTGGAAGGTTTCAATGTTTCTTGGATATCTTACAAACGTTGCACTGGATAACAAATGTGACACTAGCATCAACCATTACTCTATTTTCTGAGCAACTTAGTCCATTTAGCCGATTCTGTATCTTTAATAATAAGAAAGTTATCCATATACGGAGACAGAAAATGGGCAGCCTGTATACACATGTAAAAAGATTTTTTTTATTTGGGAATCTTCTTATAGGTAGCGAATGGTGATTTTCCGTGCTTCCAGTATAATGTGGTTGCCTACCTCTCAAAACTAAGCCCCAAAGTTATAAAATCCTTTTACTAAAATACCGCACTCTGGTACTAATTCCTTGTATATCAGTTTATATCAGAGATTCCCAATTTTTTTGGGCCAGTAGACAACTTACGAAATTGTTTTTCTCTGCGTAGACCCCTGCCTCCAGAATATTGAATTCCTTGGACATATTGAATCAATTGTTTATGACGATGTGCAAAATGTACGGCTTCAGAAAAATCAACCGAAGATTCCACTATGCTAGCGTGAAAGAGTCAATTGAAAGAGTTGACCGTGAAGACTCCTGTAGACTTTGAAAGATCTCGAGGGATGATTTCAGATAACCCCGGGTAATGTAAGTAGGACAACAATGCGTCGAATTGGGTACACTCGGTACAAATTGTACACAATAAAGATGCGATATTATTCGAGCCTGTCCTAACAGCCTAAACTTGGGCTCTTTGGATTACTATAAATGAAGTGTAGTTGAAAGGAGACTGTTTGGGATCTGAATTGCTTGATCCCGTTGTATAGTTTGCTTTATGTTTAACGGACCGAGTAATAATGAAAATCGTGGAATATATGTAAATTAAATGTATTTTCTGTCAACTGTGACAAGTCTAGTTCGAATGTGACAATTATAATGGAAAATCAAGTTCGTTTTTGTTTTTAAACATGTATCGTAGATTATGAATAATTTATCATTACACAAATCAACTAAGTGCTGAACATCCCGGCTCCCTTGAACCGATTGGTTCAAAATGACCAAATATGTAGCTAACAAAAAATAAATCTTCACTCTACGGGTAACGCACACAAATTTCGGACGGCTCTCCTTGTAACGCCGTCTCCTGTTTTCACGTCCACCACGCGCACCACGTTATCATCTCCGGGGTATAGGGCCGTCACTCGCCCCAGCCTCCACGTCAGAGGAGGTGAGCAGTCTTTCAGGAGGACTAAGATTCCTGTCTTGAGACTCGTCGAATTCTCCTGACGGTACCACTTATTTCGTTTCTGGAGTTCGCTCAGGTACTCTCTGCTCCACCGATTCCAGAAATGCTGCTTCATCTGATTTACGTGTTCCCATCGTGTTAGTCGATTTTGTGCTACTTCGGTGACGTCTTGCTCGGGTACTGCTGTTAACGGGCTCCCAATCAGAAAGTGTCCAGGGGTTAAAATTGATAGTTCTTCCGGATCGTTGCTCAGAGGGCATAATGGTCTCGAATTGAGGCAAGCCTC
>JARFOC010001145.1:0-17080 GCA_031763485.1 Osmoderma eremita | reverse complement strand
TAAATTTCTTGATCTCTCGTAAGTATTTGTGCCTCCAGCGAATAATGTCGTCTCGTTCGATGAGTATACTTTTACGTCTTATTGTTTTAAATTCGAAACCCATATCGTGTAACAATCTATGTAAAGTTGCGAGACCGAAGTTAGGGAGATTATCACCAGCATTGGCAGCAGCAGGATTTGCATTTAATATAGGGGCATATTCTGTATAAAAAACTATGCACTTTGCGTCGAATATCTGCTTGCGTGTTTTCATCATATGTTTCTAATCGGTCATTTAGTTGTATGCCTTTCCTTTTCTTGGTTTTTTTGGACTTGATAAGGAACCAGTTTGTTGCTCCTGTTGTATAGTATATATTGTACGCTCTGAGCAGCCCAAAGCTTTACTTGCTTCTTGAACGACAGCACTCACATTCACAGTTTTATTAAAATAATTTAAAACATTTGCAATTATACACTTCTCCTTCAGACCAGATTTTTCTCCCTTACGCCATCTCCTCCCTACTGCCACCATTAATGCAGTGAAAACTGTAATTAGATGTATAGGTTATAAAATTTCTAAATAGAAAAATATCCATATTACCCTGTGCACGCTCGAAAAAGATGGAAGCGTTCTGAAAAGAACGATTTGTACAACTATATATAAACATATTAACGTGGAACTTAACTAAAAATATGTTAAAACTACGACGGTGACGATTTACAGCAGTTGACGCTAATAGACAGATAGATAGGTATCGTTGCCGATGCCGACATATGTAAATAAGTTGCAAGCAGCTAAGGATAGAAGAAAGTTGGTATTATATCCCATACTGCATACGGTGGTTAAGACGATCTATAGTGTTTGGGTCTTAAATGTTGCAATATTTTTATTCTGAGCATCGTTTCTGGGCTAAAAAAATTAAGAGTCAAATAGACGAAATGTCACTAGACACGCGGATATTTTAACTAAAAATGATTAGTTTCTTATAAAAAACCGCCTGATATAAGCAAAGAAAAAGATAGACACATACTTTGTCATTAAAAAAATTAACATTATTGCATAAATTAACTTACTATGTATTCTCTAAGATTCTTCTTAATTAAATTGAAATTTGGGCTATTTTTGATATTGTAAAACTTGCTAAAAAATGTTGTATTGGCTTTTCTGATAAATTTCCTTTCGATGTGAAGGTGATAGAATAATTGTCGGTGATTGTGAAATACTAATGAGTAGAGATGACAAAATGAGCGGTGAACCAGAGGACGGCGCGTAACATTAGATAAAATAAATAGTAAGTTATAATTTGTATGTTTTGAAACACTTACCTTTTTAAACAGCGGTTTCCGTGTTATGGCAACCTGTATAAGATGGATTAAATATTTGTAAGGTCACACACCTTTCCAAGGTTGTTTTAGAAAACCGCCTAGGCCGTGAGAAGAAATTTGTGTTAATCGTATATTAGTTTAGATAATTATTTTTAATATTACTATTGTTAATATTATTTTGATAGGTAATGATGAGGGTTTGTTTATTAATTATAAGTTAATTATGTTTGTCATTCTACTACCTAAGACCGTTCAGTATATTATCTTCAAATAATACACATTAAGCAAAACATTAATCGGTTCCAACCCAAATCCTACCTGGATATTATAAAAAGGAGAGTGAATCACATAGACGTTTGTTGATCTGTGCGTAGGCAGTTGAATTTAATGTTTAATTTTACTTTGATGTTACAATTCAGAAGTGGGATACTTGGGCGTTATTATTATTAATCCCGTAATTCGGTTATTCGACTTGATAATGTATTCTCTAAACACGTGTCTTCCCGAATTAATTAATACTTTATGCGGGAGGAGTAATCCGAACAGTGTGCTTAATAATTTAGCGTAAAAAAAACAATATCAGTGACTCGGATTGCTGGGAAAGCGAAAATTATGATAGACGTGGTTTGCAGTTGCAGTACTTCTTCTGCGGAAAAGGAGGTCATGCACGGGAGCATTGCCGAAAATTGAAGTGTTCGACGGTACGCACTATCGATAATTCTTATAACACTTATCTTAGAATTAATAATGTTCGTTATCCCGGGTACTTGATTACCGGTAGCAAAATAAATGTAGGGAGGGTCGGTCTGATTGATAAGTTAGATGTTAAGTTAGTTCAAACAAATTTAAAGGTTAGAGGTTTTGGTGATCAAATCATAAACCCGATCAGCCATCCTAGAGTGACATTACTGTTTCAAGGTTAGTGGTCTAGTTATATATTAAGGGGTTTTCATATAATATATATACTTGCATCTGCATTTCTGAAAATAGTTTTTCAATTCTTTATCGTAATATTCCATTCTTTTTTTAGTTGGCTAGGTTTTATTACACCTAAAATAAAACTTCGTAATCAGTTTGGATATAATAGGAAATACGTAGAGAAATAATTACTAAAACAAATTAAAATATTGTTTATGGGTAATAAGGTAAACATGTAAAAGTTTTTATGCTTCAATTGACATTTTATCGTCAAATATGAAAAGAGAAACGATTTTTAAAAACATCTACAAAAGCCTCTACCATTTATAAAAACAAAATTTGACTTTGGTGGTTATAAATAGGCTATAACTAACTTTAATAGGATAATTGAATAACATTCCTGAAGAAGTTGCAACAAAACTCCACAATCACAGCCAACAAATCAAAGTGAAATCTATGGCTATAAAAATTAGGTGAAGTAGCTAATATATTATAGAAAAATATAAATATATTTATAAGGGAGCTTTCCAGATCCTCTACGGCTGGATCAGGGCCAAATCTTCTACACTGCGCAGACGCTCTCCTTCACTCTGACTTATACCTCCTTTCATTTGGACAATCGTCCTCCATCTTGTTTTTATTCCCCCGTTTCTTAAATCTTTTTCTACTTCGTCCTTCCATTTGGTCTTGGCTTTCCTCGTGCTCTCTTTCCTCCCAATTGCTATTCCGATATTGCTAGCACTTGCTCTTCTGGGATTTTCCTGTATGTGTCCTAACCATTTTACTCTTTGCATTTTTATAAATCCTATCATCGTTTCCCCATTCAAATCCTCCCATATTTCTCGATTACTTCGTCTGCTGTATAATCCATTTTCTATTTTTCTCCCATCATACTTCTTATTATTTTTTTCTCTGCCGTTAGAAGAAATCTTTCTCCCTCTTTTGTTAGCGTGATTGTCTCCGCCGCATAGGTTAAAATAGGCCTTATTAAAGTTTTATACATTTTTATTTTTGTTTTCTTGGTAAGTTGTTTGCTTGTATATGTCTTTCTGTTCTCGTAAAATGTAATATAATCGCCACAGTTACAGTCATAAACAAGCAGCAAAGTATTGTTAGCTACGACATTGTTAAAACTGTTAATTAGTTAGTCAATTAGTTAATTAATTAGCAACATTCCAGTTGATTGAATTTATGTCTGTTTATTGCATTCCCTGGAATGAGCATTAAAGGGCGATAATATTATGTTAACGGTTTGAGTGTAATGATCGCATAAATTATTATCAACTGCATTAAATAGAATAGCTATTATCAGACAAATATACGTAAATATTATGTAAATACGTCTGTGAATCTTTATATAAAGAGCAGGTTCATTAATCGACATCTATAGGTTATATGTCGCGCAGATCTTTAATTTGTTGTTGCATTGAAAAGGGAGCATAATGTTTGTATTAAAAAATCCATCGTTTTAGTTTAAAACCAGATTGCAACATATCTAATTTACGAAAAATTTACCTAGTTTAAGATTTTTCGTAAACAGTGGAAAGTCTGGACGGCGGAATTTGGGATACCTAACCACAAAGATCTCTGTGTATATTGGACAACAGGATGGTTACCAAAGAAATTGTCAAGGGTGTGGCCACATAGGATTCTTTGGGATTTCTCTCACTGGTTCTACTAGTTACATGGTCAGGATTACGAATACACTTGTTTTTTAACACAGCTTTATTGATGCGTGATTCTGTATTGGACAGGATGCTTTAAAAGACTTTTTGTGGTTGTTTACTTTGTAGTAATTCGCATTATACCTACTCCTTTGATTCTGTTGGATTTCATATCATTACTTAAATTTTCGACAATAAGTTTCGTATAATAATATACTTACCTCTTGTTATTTTCTTATTTTGTCTTATTCCGATTATATTATTCGAAGATTTATTTTATTTAGACAAATGATACAAATATAAATACAAGCAATAAGCAGTGATATCCATCACATGCCATGAAATAACACGTAATATTTGTGCTTCTGTGACATTTTAAGTGTTACCTAGTGGAGTTTTAAATAAATTTTCAAACTCACCTCGCCATTTTCATCAAATAATAACGATGGTTGTCCCCGTGCGCGGTGAATAATTGATCGGAAAACGCCTTTGTCTAGCGCTTATAGTGCTCAAACAAGAATTTATAAGTGCCCCGCGGGAGTGACATAACATTTGCGGAATTAAAATGAAAATAATTCATGCCATTGCCTCGCCTACGGTCCACCGTACCGTGCCGGTTGCATACGCGCGTGGCAACTATATTTTCCCGCCAGAGGCGAGAAACTACGTCGAATTTAACTGAAATATTCACGCGTCCCACAACTATAGAGACATATACCAGAGGCGCCTTGTGATTGCGGTCGCGCAATCACCGAAATCCGCTCACACAGCTTCTTTTATAGACGTCATCAGTGGGTGGGATTAGGTAACCGAACATCAGGCTCAGCATGATGGTAACCTAATGGATTCGTCGCCTTTATTGATGCATGTTGTACGCCTAGCAATGGACAAGTCCCCAACTGTAACGATTCGAGTATCAATTACGCTGAGACCGTAATGAATTGCCCTCGCGGCGTTTGCATGGGACAGCGAGCTGTGGAGGTAGCAGGGGACAGAGTGGAACGCATTAATCATATGTAACTGTACACGTGCGTTCTAATCAATATGCTGCGATCTGTGTGTCACTCAGTTCGATAGTTGGATATCCCGTTGGTGAATTGTAAATAGAGAATACAAAGCTGTAACCGCCAATAAGCGAGCACGTTAACTAAGAAAATGCTACAAACATGCAAAATGCGAGAATCTTTCTAAGAAAATGTAATACAGAGAGGCGACAATCATATTTAGCACTCAGATAAAGGATTAACAAATTAACACAAATATATGGACCACGCGGACCATCCTAGGGCCTTGATGATTTTCTAACTCCTTTTATTTAGCAATAAGCTTCTTGTATAACATTACAATAACATGCCTACATTAATACTAATGAGTCAGCTTACCTAAATTATAACTAAAAGTTTTTGTCTTCTCATGAGATTAGAATTAATATATTGAATCACAATATAATATATGTCATTCCATAACTCTGTGTATTAAGTCTAAAGGAGTGTGGGTTGTACAACAACGTACTGGTGAACATATTACGATGTACTGACGTTCTTCCGCGGTATTTTCCACTATATTCAGTAATCGTATCCCTGATTGAAGCCACTGGCATATCTTGTTGTATGACTTTGTTAGAAGTTTAACGAGGGGCAGCATGTATCATATGTAGGACCTTATTTTGAAATCTCTGAATGGTGTAGACGTTTGTATTACTCACGGTGGCCCATAATTGGATACTACAGGTCCAGACAGATTTCAGAATAGTTTTGTAACGCAAGATCTTATTTTTCAAGGAAAATTAAGACTTAAGATTACAATAGATTTTTCTTAATTCTAGTCCCAGCAGTTTACGCTTTGTGAAAAGGTGTTTCTGCCATGTAAGTGCATGCTGAGATATTTAACATTTTTGGCTTGTGGAATTTCACGGTGATTCAATTAAATGAAATCCAACAACCAATGGCTTATACAGTAAGTATTTCATGTTGCAAGTGTTTTATGATTTTGAAAGTATTGTAATCGTTTTTCCGATGGGAGCTGTCTAACGTAAATCTCCGGAAACACTTCAGACTCTTGACTTTTTGTATTTTTCTCCCGTTTCTTGTACCCATGTATTATAGCACCCATTCTCAAATCCTTGTACCATGTACCAGTCCGTATAGATTCTTGGACGGTTGGTCTGTATAGTCTTCTGGGTCCATTTGTGGTTTCTCAACGATGTCTGACTACTAGGGTCTAAGGTCTCGCTTTCTCGTAAAATGTGGTATGCAGTCTCTATTGGCCCTTCACACAGTCTGCAGCTTGGGTCATCAATGTCAACTCCAATTCTCTGTCCCGTTAGGAGTCCTATTACTGTACGAAGGTGATTCGTACTAACATTTGGTAGTTCGTTAGCCTTCTTTACAGATGCCTTAATAAAGGTCTTGCCATGACTTTGCCTGGTTGTATTCTTCCAGTATTCTTTGCGTTGTTCTTGAGCCCATTTTCGCATCTGCCCTCGCATTGCGCTTTTAGGCACTCCCAGAGCACGTTCTGGGTCTAAGTATCAAGTCGATGATTCTTTTCTCTATTGCGGATCTGTTGATGGGATTGTGGTTTTCGTATTTGCCACTTCACTGTATATTCCCACATAATTGGCGATTTTCTTGTGCCCCAATTCAGCATATCCGGGGATTATTTACAATCAGGAATACCCCATTCTTGCCTCCCCAATTATCACCACATGAAGTGGTGGGACATGTAGAAGGGATTCCATTGATGCCGTTGGAGTTATCCGCATTGTTCCTGTTATTTCCAAACAGACAAGCCTCTGTATCTTGCTAAGTTTGGTTATGGCAGTTTGCTGCTGCACCATTGTCCACCATACCAAGCATGCATAAGTAACCAGCCTGACATACGTCCAGTACCTCATTCTAGATTTTAGTATCCATATTTTTTCATGGGTTCTCCTAGTCAATATAAGTCAAGAATAACCTCAAGGTATCTTACTTCCTCATACGATTCTATTTCGTCACTTAGGGGTCTTAACGGTCTGAGACCGTCCAGTTTTCTCCTTCTTGTGAATGCTATTGTACATGACTGTTGTGACTTACAGTGATTTCTGTTTTGCTCATAGATATGCTAGCTTTCAAAATGGGAGCATTTAGCATTTTAGCGTACATTAAGGAAGTAATGGAGTTATAACAAAATAAAGAAAATACATTTGTGAATTCATAAATACTAATTGCTTTAATAGCTTTAGTAAACGAGCATACTTTTTATCGCCGGGATGACAATGCCACGTCCCCAACAAAAGCCTTCCGCGATCTTTAAAATAGAATACAACGCGCTGATGCCTCACCCGACGTAATGCATAGTTGATGGGCGCTTATTAGAAGGCGCGCGAGGTATTTTTACCCCGTTCGTGCGGTAATAAATCGGCCGCCCGTCAAATTTTATTTTTGTTTAAAATATATAGTCGTGTTCCATGTCCCTGCGACATATTTTACGTTAATGTATCGCCGGCTTGTATTGTGTTCGTCGCGCACGATGGGGATGCGTTAAAATATTGTTTAGCGCCATCCTGACACGGCTGTCGTTATAAATTAAGGGCGTACACCGACGCCGTACCCCGTGGGACATGTCAAAGGAAAAGTTCCGATGGGGAGGAAGAATGGACTGTTATTAAAAATTGATTCCGACCCTGTGGGTTAGATTACAACGTTCAGAATAGTAGTCTTTTTCTAGCTGTTTCTTTCATGTTCTATCTCAGTAATATTAAACACAATATTATAATATATTGCGTTTCTTAAAGCGCCAATAGGAGTTTCTTAACACAAAGAAAAATTTCCGTCACTTGCCTCCATCACCAGTTGCAACTAGATGGGGTATATGTTTAGAAACGTGTTCATTTTATTCACAAAATATAGATAAAATTGCGACTCCTATAAGTAGTTTAGGTGAGGATGCTCAAAATTTATCCAAAAGTAAAACCGTATTATGAGATCCAAGTTTACGAAATAATTCACATTTTATTAATAAACGTTTTCAAGACCTATCTAATAAAATCAGGTATTTCGAAACCAAAATTATAAAATTAGGAAGCTTTAAATAACATTCTAACTAAGTTTAGCGATATCTCTGGCGTTTGTGGCATTAAGAGAAGCAAACAGGACGATGCAGTGTTTGCACACAATTCAGACATATCTTAACTTAAAAAGTTTTTGCAATCACACGTTGAATATAATAATGTGGATAATAAATATTATAGTTTGAGACCTTAATTTCACCATGCACCTGTTACTAGCTCTGATGTGGAGAGACGTTTCTCTAATTTACAGATTTATTGACAAATAATCTATATATCTCTTCCTATACCGTCTGTGTTACTCACGACACTACTTGGATATAGAAAAGAGTGGGTATCTCGTGGTGTCAAAGAACAGAACCTAAATTTGTTTTTTTCCAACTCTATACCTCTCTGTAGCCTCTAACGCCATCTAGCGTACCTTAAAGTCACCAGGGATAATAACTGAACCGCTCCATTAACTCTCCGGTGATATATGCGGACGCTCCGGCATTCATATCTATCCGCGGTCGACCACCCGAAAAGTTTTTTGCCCTCCCCTCGTTTTCGAAGAATATATAGTAAGCGTTAACGTCCGCATTTAATTAAGTCGGACGTGTCGCCGCGACGCTGCTGACCGTCGCGGGATAATCGTGGGACGCGCCATCGGGCAAAAAAGAGCGCCGAAAGGCCGACCGTTACCACACACAGCTCTCGGGTCCATAAATCTCTTCTTCGCCTTTCCCTTTTGGCTGCGTACGTTCGTATGGTGCAGAGCAGCGTTCGTAATGCCGTGAGCGTGATATGGAGCAATCTAGCGTTAATTTCATTCATTACCGTTAACGCTAACTCTAACGAGCTCCGACTGATAGCTGCGAGGCGATTTGCGCGCTAGCTCTTATAACGAATTCAACTAGTGTGAGGTTGATTACATCTCGAATTCATATGTCCACGAATGTAGTATAGTGTACGTGTTGAAAGTACAGTTGTGGCGAAGCAAGGTGTCTGATCTTAATCATAATGGAAAAGTAATAACAAAAATAAAAAGCGACGCTCAAAATGGCGAGATTGGCAATGGATCCTCCTTGGTTGTCTTCTTCAATTGTGGAAGGTCGTGTCCACTGAGACTTTATCCATCTTCGTAGTGGAAATCCTGGAAAAATAGTCCAGTGATTTCCTCTTGGCTTTTGCACCACAGTGTTGGTGCGACGTTTTCGTCTAACGCCCTGCCGAATAAGATGTCCATAATAATACCAAAGTCAAACTAGCGCGTACATTATTTCTTTGTATATTTTGTACGACTCAGAATCTCCGATCTCAACCAAAAGTAAGAAGATAGACGCTTCGGAAATTATGGCCTCAAAGGCGAATGCTGTGAATCCTTGGATCCTATCAAAATTATTTAATAAGGCTCTGGACTATCTTCTATTAAAGGGCTCTCACTTACTGCGACCATATTGCGATATAGTCAACAGACGACTGAGAAAAAATTGTGGACAAAAGACAGTGAAAGATACCACGCAGAGGCTCACCTATCCACTCAAATTAGGAACCTCACAGGTCTTTGAAATACCGTAGCAATAGTATGCAATGCCGAGAATCGAAAGAGGTGGATTGGAGAAATAGAAAATTCTTGTTGTTGATTAGGTCTTCAGCAACGAGGAAGACAATGATATTGCACTGGTAATCTGACGAAGATTGCACTCTGGATTGCACTGGATCCTCTTTTCAATTTGTAACGCGAGGGTTTAAACGATGAACCATGAATGTTAGAAAATCACGAGAGCAAAAAAAAGGGCCAGTGGTATAGACCCAGCTTACAAAGTTAAAGCTGTAGAATGCTAGACAAGTGGTAAATTCACGCGACGTCCTCCCGAAAGTGTTAAAATATTATTTCAGAAAAGTAAATCCACTTGCTAACGGCTCGATAACGATGTTCCGTTATCGACATTGGACATTCACAGTGAATAAATGATTGCTACCGAAACTCTCGAAATCGCCACCTTGAATTTTGTTTTGACAAGAATTATAAATAACTAAATCAACTAACTCTCATATGAAACACTTTTCCATATCTTCCGAAGATTCCGAAAATTTTTCGAAGAATTTTTAGTTTATTTTTCTGATTATTTCTAAACCATCCCGAATTTTAAAAAAATTCGGAACCCGATCAGCATTAAAAACTGCACAACTTTGAAAATTTAAACAGATCTTTATGTTAAATCATGAAAAAGATGGTAATCTACTCTGTTTGGGACAGCCTATATATCGTACATCTTATAGACTTCCAAATTTATTAATAATAGGGATATATCTATTATAGTTTCAGAAATATTTAGGAAAACCACGTACACTTTAGAGAGGACTGGACCCCAAAATTGGATAAAGACGTTTCATCCGAATGTGATTTTTCGGATTGGCGGTGTTCCTTATTAGTTTTCGAAATACGGAATTTTACGTACGTAGAGTCATTTGCTGAAAATGGTATGGATAGTTTTGCTGCGTACTTACTATTATTTTATTAGTATTACGAAATTTAACGATTCATTTCAATATTTCGTATATCCAAATACCCGAAACTCGAAAGCTTTGTGACAGTTTTAAGAAAAATTTTGGGCAATGGCATGACGATTCAACCCATGCCTTTAGGGCACAAAAGAAAATACAAGCATTTTTACCGAACTTCCTCTAACTCGGGAGCGGACGGAGTGGGCTCAAAATAAACCCAAATTTCTACGTCGTTCCACATTGGAAAATTTGTAATCCTTACGTAATACCCCACATAAAACCGCTTGGAGTAAATCAACATCATCCCAGCGTCCGCATCGGTGATATGTCCTAAGGGTAATTATCCTCTAGGAATACCATCCCATTTCCCATTTTCGATTTCGATAGCACTCTAGAGGAATCCGTCCAACATTAACTGAATTTAAATAACCCATCGCAGATAGATGACGCGGATATTCGGCTTTGGTGTGGACGACCATACGTTACTCAATACAGAACCCTTGCTATCATGACTAGTATAGAACGTTTCCGGGCGCCGTCTTCTTCTCATACACTACTTGCGGGCCCTATGTACACATCAACTCATGCCGAATTCGTCGGCGTCGTCCTTTCGAAGTTGAGAGCCGAGGCGGGAAGGGAAGATATAACGTTGACGTCCATTCGTACGGTACTGCGGGATCGAGTTACCGCTCGCAAAAGCTGAAAGCTTTGAAATCGGATCGATATTTCTTTCTGCGAGGACCTAGGAGGAACCTTAAAGGGAAATCGGTGCGGATCCTCCGTGTACGATCTCTTGGGAATCGGAGAAGATGTAGTATTAATATAATGGGATATCCTTTGCGAACAGGTCTGAAGAAGTTTTCGAAACGTAGCAGCAGAATTTAAAAGAAAAAAAATGTGGGTAGTAATGTACGTTTTAATGTATTGGTGTGATTAACCCCGGTTGCGGAAACCATTTAATCGCGTTCCCTTTGATATACTGTACAATAAGAAATATTGTAATACGAGTCGCTTTTGAATTAGGTAACTAACCTTGCCTAGCTGTGATGCAATGTATCTCTTTGTTTGGTACATATTAGCGGTGAATATGAAATAAATAGATTCCTTGTGATAGATATTGATGTGAATAATCTACTTTTACTTATTCTGAGGGTCTTGTATTCCTTTTTTATCTTTAATTCAATATTCCAAATATAATTTTAATTCAAAAAAATATTTTAATCAAAACATTTTATCATTCGTAAAAAATATTGTATAAAAGAATAAAACTAAAGATCCTACAAATAATAACAAACAAACTTGCCACGGAAAATAATAATAAATCTATCCGTAAATGTTATTACTATAATTATTTTATTTAAATAAAATTAACACTTCACCCTTTATCTTTTAAATTGTCTATTGTTAGCGGCGGGTCTTCGTTTACTATTGGCTCAGAGACGGGAGAGTACGCGTTGTCCTCTGTAACGTTCTATCTACTACTGAACTTCAATGTTTTTTGGTGTCCTCTTTAAATTTCAGGTTTCCGATTGTCTGTTTCCCATTTACACAACCAACTAATTTCGACAATTTAATAAATTTACTTTTTGCTTCCATTTGAAATACTACAATTACTATTATATTCAGTTTTTTTCTAATTTTTTAATCCAATAATATTCCATTTCTTTGGATTTAACCAAATTGGTCATGGCACACGATAAATTCATGATTTATTGACTTTATTCACCCGTTGCATTATAGATTTAACTGGACATCGACTCAGAATAATAGATAATAGATAGATCTTTTGGGCATAGTTTTATGAAGAAATGCTGTTTTCCTTAACTGATAGCAATCTTGTAGGATTAGATACGCATTACCAGATATTTACAATTTATGACAACGATTTGTATTAATTTCCTGTGCCTGCAATGTCTTTTTCTTGAATCTATGATATTAGTTTAATATACTGCATGTTTTAATAACTTTTATATTCCGGTAATGTCTGTATCGAGGAGGTTATGTTAATGATTTTTAAACTCTAATTTATCTATCATGCACATGCCCTTACGCTGTCTGCTACGTGATAATTTGAATATTTCTTTTAACGAAATGCTAATATGTTTAAATTGTCTACCTTACTTTACATTTTTCAGCATTTGACCCCATCTTTTGGAATTGACCTTGATTTAGTAATAATTTAATTTGAATATTAAAATATATTATCTACACTCAATATTTTTCTTAATTATCTGGTATTTTACCACTACCAATTCTTTAATTTAGATTATATTTATAAATAATTATTAAAGATTACTGCATTACATTAGCATAAATGATACATGAACTTCGCTCTATAAAATTTTACTTTGAACCATTACGATACATACACACTGTGTACACGAATTTTCTGCAAAACATTAAAAACTATACTATTTACGTTTTAGGAAAAAACATTATTCTTTATAATAGTTTGCCTATCATTAACACCAAGAGTCACAGTTAGCAATAACTTAAAGAGACTCCACACTGCACAAATACATAAAAACTGTATATGTATTTCGACAACGAAGTTGCCAGATACAGAGTAGAAAAGACCGTATGGGTGTGTGAGGGATTACTTTGAAGATTCTTTCTATCTTAAAACTAACACACATTTTCCTATGTGTAATACGTAAGACCAATGTAATTGTGATTTAATTTTATTTAATAATGGAAACCCATAAATAATCAATGAAACGGCATACAGTTTGTCGAAAATACTTTTTACCTAAATTTCAACGATTGTCTTTCACGGTACTTTATACATTCAAATTTGAACGAGTTCGTACTCATAGGTATGCGCATATATCCGCATATCCTATCCCTCCTGAATAACAATTTCAGTAGATATTTGCCGGTAATGATTTCGCCGTCACAAAAGACGACAAATTTGATTTGTCTGTCCGTTCCCATTCTGGACGTGATAAATCTCGACTGAGGACTTGGAGAGAGAGAGAAGATAAAAGCGAAGATGATGATGTATCAATGAGGTCAACGCCTTGAGATATTCGCGCATTTTCACAGCGGTGGGCAGCGATCATTTCGGTTACAGTGACGAAAACGATTTTCTATCTGTGATTTGTTACGGGAGTGAAGATATAAAACCTGACTTTCTTAAAATATCGAGTGTGGAACTACACCACCATCCAACCTCTTTGTTCTTTTTGATAATCTTCTTCATTAGAATGATATGAAAATATCCTCACCACTTCAATGATTGGAATCCTCTTCGTAAAACGCAACTTCTAGTGTATAAGAACAAGCTATTTTAATTTGTTTTGTGACGTTCGAACCATTGTCTAAAGGCGCCTGTCATGGGATGAAAGAAATTTCATTTCGATTAACTTTTCATTTAATCTTTAATATACAGTTTGGAGATAGAGAGGATGAGCCTGGCGGCATTGCCCAAATAGTTAGAGAGATCAGAAAAAGAGTGCCAGAAATTGAACCCCGTACGAAAATTCTTCTCCTAGTATATGATACGTTATGGTTTCGGAAATTTCTTGGTGTTTTTATTTTACATTTTAGTTCCAAAATTAAGAAATTTGACAATATCTCACAAATAGTTCGACGTAGCGGTACGAGAGTGAAAAGACAGCTGGAACGGTAGAAAAAATGTGTGAGATCTTTAGGTAATGCCAGAATAGATCATGGATATTCTGGTTTAATTTCCTATATCTGCAATACAGCCACAATAAGTATAAAACTAGATGATATAACAACAACAAGGAATATCAGCGTGAATCGGAGAGCGGTGCAGTGTGATGTCAAATAAAGTCTCTTACTCCAGCCCTGGATAATGTTTTAAAACATTGAATTGGGAAGATAAATACATCGGCATAGAGGCATAGACGGTAAAATACTCAACTATCTGCGCTTTGCAGGGGACATTGTCATCGTTGCCCAATCAACCGAAAAACTACAAACAATGCTCGAACAGCTCTAGCGTGTCTTTGGAAATGAGCCTTGCTGGTAAACATGTCAAAAACCAAGACCATGAGTGACACCGAACATAAGTGATCAAGCAATCGAAAATGTTACTGAATATGTATACTTGGGACACGCCATAAGATCAAAAGAAAATAACCAAATATCCGAGATATGAAGACGCATTAAGCTAGGTAGGGTAGCATTTGGCAGATTAAGTAATATATTGAACAGTGAAATGTCAAACAAACTAAAACGTATTTAATAAATGTATACTGTACGTTATGACGAATGGCTTTGAAACGATGACGATAACCCTGTGCAGCGCCAATAGATTGCGCGTAAATCAAAGTGCCACGGAGAGAACAGACCAAAATAACTGATATTATGAGAAGAATTGCTAACTCTAGATGGTTCTGGGTGGAACACCTCGCAAGGCAGTCAGATCAAAAATGGGGAAACGACCAGTTTGCCTATTTTTCATCTGTTAGCAACCACGTTGATCAGAACGTCCAGTGGGTCGGCTTCCTAAATCATAAACTGATGATGTCTAGGTTATAGTTGGGAAAACTGGATTAGATAGGCACAAGAGCTGGAAATATGGAAAACATTAGAAGATAATAACATAACGCCTGATGATGAATTCAGGATCCGAAGCAACAAAAGAAAAACACAATTTCTTTTCACATTTTGCTTCATATCTCAGCAGCGATTAGAAATAGCGGGCTGCCATTCATCTCAAAATACTCCTAGTGACCAGAGGAATAGTGGTTTGGACGTAAAAAGGGAACAAAGATACGGACAGAAAATCAGGAAGGTAATCCAGAAATTTAACTGACTACAATGTTCGATACACAAAAAAGGCCTTTTTAGTACGAGCAGTCAAATAGTGTCGCACTTTAATCGTTTGTTTAGTAGTGTCTGTTGCATTCTCACATACTCCTCTATAGCGATTTACGGAACCAGTAATCCAATATAGGTGTAATTTGTTTGAATCTTCGAAATTGTCACAGAAATACCTATTCCATTTCTCGGGTTGGCCTTTTATTCGCAAGTTTTTAATCTAAACCCGACATCGCCTAGCATTTCTCCGTTTCCATTTCCGGAAACGCGCACCCAGTAACGACATCTCTTGAACGCGAAACGAACCAGGTGAAAATCGCATCTAATCCCGTTTTATTACAGAACGTCGTTTCCCACGTCGATCGCATGCCACTTCCACTACCCCTCTCACCGTTTGCCGGTATAAAATCTAATAAGCCAGCAATACACAGGTGCCCGGTGTGCCGTTTCACTAGCCAATACAGGAAAAGGCGGCGGTGGAAGAGACAATTTTAAAAACGGGGCGCCACCGGTCGTGTTGCTGTGGAATCTAATTTTCGCCCGGTCGTCGTTTATGTGTTCCCCCCTTTGGTTCGCACGTTCGTTTCGGGGGCCCGGGATTCTCCCTACGGTGTTGCTGCACACACAATTAAGACCGTAGCGAAACGGTATAAATAGGTGTTGAAAACGGGGCGGAAAATGCGACGGAACTGTGACGGCGAATCCTTATTGAGATTTAACGCGATCGGCGCTATGCCGAGTGGGGTTTTTAGGCGTAAGCTCGCGCTCGGAACGTGCCCGTGAATATTCTATTATTGGCATCAGAGCTGCGGGGTTTCGGGGTTCTCAATTTGCATTGGTTACGCGGGGGATTTGCATGAAATCGTTATTTCATGCAAACGGTTAAAAATATGTTTTTAACCGTTTTTGGGAATATGGATACCGTGTAAAGCGTTCGGATTCGTTTCAAATTAAAGCGAGATGTATCATCAACATTGAAACATTACGTATATAGCAGTAAATGGTGGCTGCACGAACAAGAAACAAATATAAAGTGTATTGGCAAATTATGTGTGTATGTGTGCGAAAACAGGATGGATTTAACCAATTTGGTTAGCTGTCATCCCACACTTTAAAATGAATATTCTATGACATTATCATCCTATTTCTGATGGACCCGATAATGATTTACCATCATGGACTACGGTTTCTGTACAACTTTTCACGAGGAAATGTTGTTTTCCCTTGGTATTCTATTGGATTTGGACACGCATTACAGAATTTCCACAAACAATGACGAAAAGTAATTGACAACTTTATCCGTTATGATGGTGCTACTGATACATGTAAATATAAAAGAAATTACTATACATACCGCCCTTAACGGAAAAAGTTATCTCACGCTTTAAATCCTATAATAACATATAAATTGTTGGATATAATAACAAAACTATTAATAATCTTTTCACAAAAACAAAAGATAAAGTTGACTTTATCTTCTGTTTAATAGTGACTTAGTTTATTGCATTTCTTGTAAAGGTTGTCAAGGATGTTAGGTAGGCCAAAGGGGACAAACCTTAAAACAAAGAATTACACAGCATAAGAGTGATTGCCGTATCGGAAAAAAAAATTCCTGTGCCTTGGTTCAACATTTTCAAAATTTGGAGGGTTGACTATGATAATGTGGGAGTTTTGGACAAATAACCAAATTATAAAGGCAGATTAATTTTAGAAGTGATACACATTAATAAGAATGATAATTCAATTAATTTTAAATCAGATGTTGAAAAATTAAGTAATGTATATTAATATATATATATTGTTGTGTTTCAAAATGCTAATAATATACTTTATTAATAAATTTTGAATAATAATGATAATTACA
>JARFOC010001144.1:0-17143 GCA_031763485.1 Osmoderma eremita | reverse complement strand
CCGATGTTAACTGATGGTCAACTAACCGTGGTTCGACTTGCGTTTGTACAACGGATACGGCAATGAACTAGCGTCATCTTTGAACCCTAGTTCAGTTAAACTCAAGGTTAACTGTAGTTGGTGCAACCGGCCCTAAGAGCACGGAAGCTATACGTGGTCGGACGAAGCAGTGCTATCTCCTAACATTAGCACCAGCCACACCTGGATGTCAGTTAGCTGTTGTTGAGTTAAATTTTGTTTTTTAATTGCTATCTTCCTTTAATTTCTTTGTGCATCCTTTTATTCTTCAGTATTTCTCTAACGGAGTCCTTTTTCTTTCAAATATACCATGAAACATACCATCTAAGCCTGCCTTATATTCTCCTTTCTTCGTGTTCTCTTTGTTATACATGTACGAATGTTGCACTCTAATTTACACAAGATCCCCAAATTATGAAGCTTTATTACTTTGGCACTTTGACACATTAAACAAGTGCCAAGTGTTAGTCTCATTTAAGACTCGATTCTGACATCAAAGTTTAAGCATTGAAGAAGTTGAAATTTGAGATATGTGTTTTGTACGATAAAGTAAAAAATATTGTTCTTTCAAGATGTATCAAAATTGTTTGAAATAAGGAATCGTATTAGGAATCTTATATTTCTGAACAGACAAACGCCGAATTTGATAATGAAGTGGCTTCCATATATCGTTTGAAAAATCTATCATGTAAAACTTGTCCTAGTAATCAATTTAAATGGTTGTATTATTTGTTTGCAAAGAAAACACAACATGCCTGTATCGAATTAATCAATTATTGTGAGGTGAGGAGTCCTGCGATATAATGGGTTTAGTATACTGCCTCACACAGTCTTTGTAACTGCCTAGTGTTTGTAAGGACTAAAACGCCTTAATCTGCTGCAAGTATAGTATTGATAATCTCTTCTTCTATACAAATCTATACTTTATTTTATGTATTCGTATGCATAAAATCCCACTTTCAATGAGTAGTAAAGATTGCAAGGACTGTGGGACAGCACAATAAACAAACTGTTCGGATTGCTCTTCCCACACAAACTATTAATTAATTCGAATTAATTAATACTTTGTGCGGGAGGAATAATCCGTACAGTGTGTTTAACCCACTTTCAATTCTTAAATACACTGTTATTCATCAAAGTGAACAAAATATATTAATAATATATAAGCGTAAATATGGTAGAATCAACAAACCTTAAAAAGCACTCCAAACCGCATAAATATACACATAATATATGTGGATGGCAACTTCGTTACCGAAATTCGTATACAGTTTGTGTATATTTATGCGGTGTGGAGTATTTTTAGAGCTTGTTAAGTGTAGGTGATGTACTGCAGTTCCTAAGGCTAGTCTTAGTAAATATGGCAAATTATAACATCTATTATGGAAATATGGTAGTTATAGTGTCCGTAATTTGTTGTGATGCGGGCTTACAAAAATGAAATTCAATTGGGCCACGTCACCGAATTACAATGATGTCATTCCTTCGAAGTTCAAAACAGGGTGTAGAAGATGTGTGAATTAGTGCACTACAGCGGTGACTGGGTGCTCTCGCTACGGGTGGCCATTAGCTAGGATAGAAATGCTTCTATCGTCGTGCTGTTAGAGATACAGCACGACGCCGCACAAACCAGTACTATCTTAGCTAATGTCCACCCTTAACGTCAGCACTAGCCGCTGTTGCTTTACAACCTAGAAAGTGCTGCAAGTAGTGTAGCTAGATTGTGCAGTCTGTGTCAAAAACAATTCAGTTGGTCTTGAAATGTATTTATGTACTTATTATTTGATGCCTACCTTATAATACTGTAATTTTCACATTTGTAACCCGCATTAATATCATTTTCTGTGACAGGCAGCTTTTATTTTTATTCGCATTACAACAAAGGGATACATTCTATATTTATGTACGTAGGAAGTTCATGCACAACTAGATGTAATCCTTTTTGAAACACACTCTATTTTTAAATCAAGGAAATCTTATTTAAATCAGAATTTTAGATTTATCTTTATTGACAGAAAGGAATCGTTTCCTTAGAATAAACATTCTTCATTCTACAGTGTTAGAATGCGGCATAAAATGAATGTGTCAACTTTATTACTAATTTCATAATAAAACAAACACTGCGAGCGCCGTGTTCTTCACGATAACGCTGAAGTAGGGTAGGGGTTTCTGCATAAATAAATACCATCCCCAGTTTTCGGCAACAATGCGTAAAGTAGGAAGCCGTCCTTCACCCGGAAGACCCCGACCGAAAAATAGGATTAAATTAGCAATAAAAAAGGAAACTTGTTTGCTTTATGTACTACATCGAGAGGGTAAATGTAGTGGAATAGGCGCGGCTATAAACCTAATAATGTAGTCATAGCGGAAATATTTAAATATAGAAGACACCCCGCGGTTTAAGTTTTAATGCAAATTTCACGAGACAAATCTTCACCCTCGCGCCTCTCAACCCTTCTCCTCTCGCCACTAACGGCAGTAGCAGCAGCAGGAGCGGAGCCATAATTAATTCCTCCATGTGGAACAAGTGCGAGGGAACGAGGATACAGCAGATTATACCTCGAACATCCTGTCTGCAACAACCCATATTCTTGTTAGCTATTAGAGCCGGATGAAGTTGTTGATCCCTTTTTTTTGTTAGGAAAACCGACTAAAACAGCTATCATTTATCTCAATTATTATTCAAATGATATATTTGCTGATGTATAGGCAGTAACATAGCGAAATAGTGAGTGTGTAACCAGCTACAATGGAATGTTCATAAAATGTATAGTTGCAGTAAAAGAATGCGTGTTACTGTGTGATTCAAAATGTTATGCTTCACTGTAAAACAAATATCAATAGAAACCGAACGAAACAATTATGTAGTTCTTGGTATTTTAATGTGGCCACTTGGAAGTAAAAAATCTATGTTTTTTACTCGTACAATACTCTCTGGGTCGATGATCCCATCTAGGATAAATTATTTATAAATAAGTAATAAATAAAATACTAATATTCTCTACTCGCTCAGGTTTATTATAAAATTATTAAATATGAGAAATGATTTTTGGTTGTAATACAATTAAAAAAGGAAACAGGTATTTGGATTGCCGTTTTGCAAATGGATGAGGTGTATAGTGAATTGTTATTTATATAAATGTATTGTTTAAAAAATAACCTAAATTGACAAATCGAATAATTATAACAAAGCTGAGCTGTAATGAATGTGAACTATAATTAAATTTAAAAAGGGATAAACTTAGCTTAGGATTCAATATTAAGATCAATAAATAAATTAAGATATGACTAAATTATACTAAATACCAAAAAGAAGGTTCAAAATGGGTAATACTTACTTCAAAATGAGTAAGATTACTGATTGTGTTCCAAAAGATCATGTAACATCCAATGCCAACGTAGTTGGTTGAAGATATTAGAGGCGTTCTCCGTGGGTATACAACTGACTAAATAAATATAGGTATTAAGAAGAGCGGAGAAGATCAGCGACGAAGCATACAAGCATGAAGGGAATGGATAATCCAATGCAGAATGAATCTACACCAAAAGTATGCCCTACTAAGACATATAGAGAAGTCAGAAGTAGCAAAACACCTGTATCGACAAGGACATTATAAGGAGGACGCAATATCACCCAAGAATTATACTTGAATCTATAGAAATAATGAAGAGTAGCAACAAATTCAATCGCGAGGATGGGTAGCAGATCAGCAACACTTAAACCACCGGACCTCGGAGAATACGGCTTAATGGGCCAGAATATTCACGAATCAACGACGCGGAACAGGAACAAGACAACAACATTAGTCTTTGGACAACTTCTGAAGAAGCTAACACCATCTTAAACGAAGTGTCAAGTATAAATACTACAACACGAAAATACCTGAAAAGCATTTGAACAATGTACTATGGTCGTACAACCTACACTCAACTATTGAAACTAAATTTGTTCACGTTACATGTACAAACTGTAGAGATAACTGTCCATGAGTGAAACTATATAATCACTTTATTCCTCAGCGAGATGAAGCCAAATATCTTGGTGTGTAGTTAGATAAGTGACATACCTGGCAATAACATCGTTTTACGAAAAGAAAACAAGAAGGCTTCATATTTCATAAACTATGCTGATTAATGAGACGTAAATCTCAACTTCCCTAAGCAACAGATTACTAATATATACTAGGTTATTCTCAAGCCAATTTGGACTTACGGATTACGATTATGAAGATCCGCCTCAAGTCGAATATTGAAATCTTGGAAGGTGGGCATGGAAATACCCAGCAAATCTAACTGCAATTAAATCACAGATTCAGTTTGTTTGACGCCTTTTTTTTTATCAACATTCTTATAATCTGTAAATAGAGGATGGGAAAAAACAACGAAATAATACATATATAATAGCTTCAATCGTATACTATCGAAAAAGTCTTAATGTACAGGTAAATTGAATATAATTCATAAGCTAAATTAAATTTATTTCTTCACGAGATTTTTTTTTAATCCAATGGGCTGGCGCCGGGACTGTACACGACGTAATTGCCTGATTGTGTAGATCAGGCACAAAGGGGGGCAATATTTAATTTTCGTTCAGCTGTTACTGCTGGCAGTCATGTAGATCGCTGCACCGAGTGCACGTTGCGTCGTATAAAAATGCTATACCTGGCATGAATTGACGAATATCGCTTAAATTTACGGAGACGGGAAGAAATACAAATGAAGCTAAACGTGTGTATGCCGATTGGTTTCCTGATTGGCAACTGGCATCGCATTATATTGATTAGATATAATGTGCAAATGATGTCATGAACAACTAGAGAGATACCACCTACATTGTGTGAATCAGGTAAAAGTAATAAAAATAGGATAATAAACCTATGTAGGCTTTCAAGACCGGTATTTAATGAATTTCTGTTTTCTTCCGGGCTTAAGGGCGGTGGTCCATTGAAATTTCTTCCAACCGCTTCTGCAAATGAAATGCTTGGAAGAAATTTCAATTTACTACGGCCATTAAGCCCGGAAGAAAAGAGAAATGCAAAAAATAGGATTATTACGTTTTAACTATTCAAGTTCTACATCTGGGAGAATGTCTAACGTTCACATTATTTTACAAAAAAAAAATTTTTTTGTTACAAAATTTCTTATGTGAAATTATTATTGGTATTGCCATTTTTACAGGAGCATACTGGCTCACTGCCCTTAATTTACTCCGTGTTAAAGTTCCGTGAACTTCGTAGATCTCGGCGAAACTCGGCTTTGATGTTAGCGTCAAAGATACAATAATATTTTTGCTAATAAATAAAGAAGCGAATTTTGCGCTGAATGTCAGAAGCGTAGTTATGACGGGGTCCGCAAAACATGCTCGGTTCCTAGTAATGCGGCCGTTATGGGGGTATGTTGGGTGCAATGCGTATTCCTTCTAGTGTGTAGACTTGCGCACTGCTGTATGTATCAATAATATTGTCAAAGTTGTGTAGCTCGCGAAAGCGACCATTATTAGACCAAACAAATAAATTAATAAGTGAATATCAGGATTTAAGTTACGATGGCGCGAAATTAAATGTTTAGTTCGCGATATATTTGTAATGCGCCGCACAAAAGCCGACTGTAAACGATACGTGAACAGTGCACAAAAGTAACCAATAACAAATACAACAAAACTGGCGTACGACCACGCGAGAAATTATTATATTTACTATTGGATTTAACCGATCTTATCCAGCCTGGTTAAAATGGCAACGTTCTGTAAATTAAAGCTTACTGTTTATTTTAACCAATGTACAGGCAGCTCCAACCATAATGTCGTGCGTCCGACGAGAGTGTAACCGACGGCTTCACGTTCAACTATGGCATTACTTATAGGACGCGAAGACCTGATAGTACCTACGATTAAGCGCACGTCTGTTGCGTGCAGTTGAAATTTCGCTTGTTTACAAATAAATCACAATCAATGCACTGTATTTATTGCTATTCACCACATTTAGCAGGTTTTTGAACAATTTTTTTTCTATAGATAAAATCCGTTTTTGACAGATTTATTCTTTATACGTTATATAGTTAATACATAACATTACTTTGCTTATTATGCCGATTCACCGTGTATACCAAAATCTAGGTAGCATACCCGATCTCTCCCACCATTAATACTGCAACTCCGTCTCGCTATTCCGCGAATTTCTATTTACATTCAGGCACTCAGATACCGAAATAGAAGTTACCATGCTGAGGTGACGTCGACCGGCGTGCCGCGCCGCTAAAATCCAATGTCAATGTTACGGTCGTGTAAAAAAGAAGCGTGCTATATTTAGTAACAGCAGCGGTTATATAACGCAAAGATTAGATCGAAACGCGGCAGAGTTTAATTACCTTTCTTTACGATCGATCGCATAATTTAACTGATGCTTTTTCGACAACGGTATCGAGTAACATTAGCCGGAAATGTGTATCTATTTTCGGTAAGAAGTCGACACGAGGTGTTTGTTTAAGCTCTTGAATGAGAGACCCTGGTTACGATTTGCTCGTATACGGAGGAATTTATATAGTCAAGTTCTTAAAAATCTTCGGTTTAGTTAAATGTTGATTCTAATTTAAATACAAAATCGGAGTATTCCGTGAGAGTTTGAAGGTGACCTTTATTAATGGTAGTAAATCTGGATTTCAAATAAGTTTCAATTCTTCAATTATTAAAGTAATGTAAGGAACGGTGGTACTATTACCATAGGAATAACAATGTCGGACGAAGAAAATAAAGCAATAATTTTGCTAGTTTGGTAGTTTAATGAAGAGAAATTGGTGAAGCCAAATGTTGGGGATCCGGTCTTTTAGTTTTAACTGTACAAAAAGTTGGAATAGTTATCGAAGGCATTATACATTTAGCTGAGATGGTTGAAGAGTTTCAGACCTGCACAAGAAATAGCGGTTCCTCCGCCATATCCATATGGGTAGAAACTTGCGAACGGCCAAATACAGAATATCATTAACATCTGTGAATTAATGTGTACCTATTTGATAGTAATCAAAATGTCATCGCCCCAGTATTTTGAACAATTGAACAAGGTGAGCTTCGTGTTCTCATTAAGCGTTATTGATAGATGCTGTGGCACAGTTCATGTCGTCAAAATTGTCGATTACTTCCTTGGAACTAAGGAAGTAATCGACAATTTTGACGACATGAACCTGAAAATCCAAAATATGAATCAGAAAAAACAAATACACACATATAACAATACATAAAGCAAGTGCATGCCACGACATGGGAATATCAAATGACATAAACATTATTAGAGCGGGAAAAATATTGGAAAAGTAGCAATCATTTAGAAAATTGTGAATAATACATAAAAGTAAATTGGTTATTGTTGAAGTGTAACTGCTTCAGTTGTATAAATATAAATTTTCGAATTAGCAGTATTTAGATTTAGCAGACGTAGTCCCGAAATCGCAGAAACTTAAAATATGTTATTTTATTTAGAATGGTGCTTTACTTCATTTACCTGTTTACTTCTTCCCCCTTCTTCATATTTTCATAGCCACGGCGATTTATGTATCACATTGATTACAGTTTTAGGAATTCTGATGCCTGTAAAACAACCCAACCCCAAAAATGTTTATACTAAAATATTATTAGTCATATTTAAGCAAGAGACATTCAGTGATAATGTTTATCATGGCCGAAGTGGTCTATTATCAATTCCGGTTTATACAAAAGAACATAACATCCAAAAGGATGATTTTATGTCCAAGAGTTCTCTATGATAGCAGATCCAGAGCTTAAAGTCTAACACGGAAAATGTAGGGAGAAATTTAGCTTGCAATACATTATTTCCAATGCTAAGCACGAAGTAGGAAGAAATAATGATATGGGGGCGTATGACAATACAAGGTGCCGATAAAGTCTTTATGTGTGAGGGTGGCATACAAACGTGCGCTAGATACGGAAATGTCTGAGCTCGAATTACCAATACTTAAATTTTACGAGTATGGGAGCTGCTTCTAACACAAATAACGCTCAATAACTGAAATCCTGGGATATTATGTAATGATTTAACTACAGCAAATTTATTAGAATGGTAAGAGTTTGGCCGATTTGCATAGGGTAATCGAACTAATGTTATGGAAATGCATTTCACATCGGTAAAACAAAAACTCTAATAATTATTAATGCCGGAGCGTATTTATATTTGGTTTAATTCGACAAATATTCGTAAAATGTATTCGTCATAATTATGTTTTTCTTCTATACACACTGATAAATAGGGGAGGGCGTTTGGGTCGGTAGTTGACCGTAGGCTGTACGCGACATTGCGCACGGCACATTACGCGAATGTAACACGAGTATTCATCATTGCAATACATATCGATTAGCAATATATAACCGGCTTTGTCATGTGTTTTCACTGTAACGCCGTGTCATTGCGACGCGTCTGAATTATGTGGAATCGTTAATTTCAATCGTTTTGGGACAATCTTTATGGAATCGTGGTATCAGAGCATAAACTTGGGTGTAGAATTGTGGCCTGATAAATTCTCTTTTGTCTTGCAAATATAGTCATCATGGGAATTTATCTTAGCCTATATTTATTCGTAGTTGCATAGTGTAATATTATTAGAAAAAGGAAAGAAAGAAGGAGCGAACGTCGTATAACGTGTGAAATAAGAATAAAGAGAAGCAGGCGCTACTATCAAACCATTTCCACTTCATTAAAATCGCCATTGTGCCGAATCAAGAGGCTGGCACAACTGCGAGCGTCTGCCTCGCTTTCCTTTTACAACGCACCAGGGGAGGAAATTCCGATACAAAAGGATACACGGACGATCTACAGTGCCACGAATAATTATACTGTATTTGTTATTTTCAAGAGAAATTTTATCTGAACGACACAGTAGAAATATATTTATAAGTACTAGACACCAACAATATTCGTCAGATTGAGATATAATGCAAGCAATAAAATTAATCTAAAGAACGAAAATACTTTCAAACCTATTTTATTTATTATTGTTACACCATATTTAGTTTCGATAGAAAAAAGGTTTAGTAGCAACTATGCCAAAAAGAATACAGACTTTTTTTGGCATAGTTGCTACTAAGTCTTGTTTCTTTAATTCATTCCATACCTCAAAATAAAGTGTGTTTTGACGTATATTTGCATTTAGACACTTGAGTTGTTGGAATACGCTATTTATTTTCAATGGGTGACAAATTGCCTGCGATGGCAATATCAATGAGCGCACACTCTTGTTGCTGAACCAGTACTTAGCGTGAGTTGTGGCCAGGTGCGCTATCTTATTGGAATTAGTATTCAGATGCACTGTAAAAAGGTATTCACAGTAAATTCACAGGAAAAATTTGCGAATATCTGTGTGCTTGAAAATAAAAGTACATACACAATGAGTCTCAATGTAGAATTACAATCTATCTGCATACATAGAGTCAGTACTATTACATCAGATAACTATCGGATATCACAAAAATATTGTGTATTTACAAAATTTGGAAATAAAATAACATACAAGTCTTAAGACTACCGCATTGTTCATAATAAGTAGAACTACAAAATGCAACAGTAATAATAGGATTTGGTAATTAATTGTCTACTTTGCTGTCCATACTGCTGCGTAAGTGATTATTCTTTTATTGTGAAATGTCCCGTATTGTAACGCGACGTACATCAGGAGACGTAGTTTTAATATTTTCTTTCCTTCATATAAAGTAAGATAATTTTATGTTACCAGAGTAGTCAGAATGTGAAGAAAAACTTGAGAAACGGAAAGTAGAGGAGAAAAAAAGGTTTTATTCAGGAATTTTGTCTTGTTATATCAATTTTATTTTTATATTATTTAACCTGAGTTCTAAAAAGATTTACATTAGAATATATTTTACTTATGCAACTCTAACCGGCCATGAAGAAACATGAGGAATACATCCTGGTTAAATCTAACTATATATCCGATACTCTCTTTCTCAGAAATGCAATAGAAATACCGATATGGAGTTTCTTCGGAAAAACCAAATACTCTGGACCATGGGTGTATGTGTATTAGAGGTTTATTTTATTCGAAAAGAAGTAAGAATAAATTCTTATTGTACGACCATACCATACGCGATTTGCTTAGAGTCGAACGTCTACCTTAGAGAGTTGTCAATCAAGTTATAGGTGTCGACACTGTAGCACGTCCAGCTTATTAATGGCATCGCGTTCTCTCTAAGCGAGCCGCCTGACCCTAAGCCCTATGCAAATTGCTTATAACGTGGCCCTACCTTTAGGGTATGGCCACACTTCGATCGCTTTGTTTGGAAGGCCTTTCGACCGCACCGTTCATGATGCTGCTAAGTTGTAAATGGAAAGGACCAGTATCTTACACAATAAGAAACAGTGCACTACAACAATTCTACCACAGATACAAAGAAACACGGAAGATACGAGAAAAAAATTGTAGAATATCTACGAATGTCTAGTGCTAGTATTGAGAAACTATAGGGTGCCAATTCTTTGCAAAAAATGCGTTTATTATTTTTTTCCATCTTGTACATAACCAATCGGACCAATGCGGAAATTGGAAAAATCTTACATGACAGCACGGTAGATTGCCGCATAGAGAGACTCCTAGCGACGAAAGGCTAACCGTGTTAAGTGCGCATACCTGATTACAGCTTATTATTGACATCGAATTCCCTCCGAAGGAGCCGCCTGATGCTACACTCTAACCAAATCGCGTATAGCGTGGTCACACCTTTTACAGTCGGTGTCGAGACAAAATATTTACTTGTATTAGTTTGTGTATTGTTGGAAATAAATTTAAACGCAAAAAGATTATAATAAATCTTACTTGAGATTTACTTTTACTACGAAACGGATTAAAGGATGAAACTATAATTATCTGTGGCACTGTATATTTGTATGACAGCGTCGTCGTTGAATATGCTGAAAAAAAAAGAGGCCATGTGCTCGACCGCTTTCACCTGTTCGTCTGGGATTGATTCCGAACGGAACGCTCGTCCTTTGTAAGGGACGAACGTCGGTATAAATCGCATAAATGGTAACTGATGACAGGGACAAAAAGAGAACGAGAGCGCTTCGTTTTGTTCGATGTTATTTTGTTTCGCGTTTGATCTTTGGTTTCCATTCACGTCGAATCCGATTACAATGTATTTATTTGTTTGACGTGTTGTAACCGTTTTATGGGCGCCGTATTTTTGGCGGTTTAAATATATTAATGCCCCGCATCAAAGGTAATATTTTCCACGAAGGCGATTTAATTTGACGTTAATAAATCATCGAAAATGTTGTTGGTAACGTAATTTTCCTAACGCTAATTTCGTTGTTGTTTATTGAATGCGACTATTACTACATCGCTTCGGCGACCGTTCCTAACGCATAGTTTCACGTCGTAAATGTTCATTAACAACGTTGTTCGCAATGGAAAGTATGCGTTACATCGTTTTAAGTGGCGCCATAATGACTAGTTCCAATTAAAATTAAGGCCGAATGAAATTAGGCGAGCCAAAATTCCTATGCCCATTCACTCTTAGTTGTGGGAAGCTACAAGTTCAGATGTCAACTCGTAAACGGCAGCTGGATTTGTACATATATAAAGTATACGGATTGTGTCTCTAAGTTATTTCGACCATCGTCATTCATTACTTACTTTAGACATGCCAGCTGTCTCATTTTTCTCACTCTGGTTCGTTTGTAGTAATTAAGGATAGATATTAGTGTTGACAATGAAATACTTCCCTCAATGTCATGTACACGTACTAACAATAAGATTTCAATGACTCTACCTACGCTCGTCAGTCATAGCAAAACATATAGAAATGCTTTGATAACATTAATTCATAATTATTGACTAGTATCTAGGCAAGTATTTACACGATGTGTGCATTAGTAAACTTCACTAAGGCTTTTGTAAGTCTGGACCAGGATTATGAGAATTAGGTACGTGTATCTCCAAATTAATATAAAAATCCACACATCTAGAATGTAGATCGGAATGACGAAAAAACTCCTTATTGGACAATAATTAATTAGCGATTGGTATGAATTATTCTCGCTCTGCCCTCTGCCGCTTAGAGGCGGTTACTGTTAAGAGTTCTATGCTTTCTAAAGTATATAGTTCGAGTAATTGGTATTGTCTACAATGTTAACTAAGATTGTTGGTAATATATTAATTTTTGCAGATTCTGGAAGCAACTTTGTTTATTACGCATTACTTATAGCAATACAGCATTGTATTCAATGATGCTAGGCCTACTTTGACTATACGTTTTCGACATCCATTTATTTGCAAAGCTACCAACAATTGTACTAGAAATGCCTTTAGAAATAATTAATTTTGATGTGTATCTAGATTGTCAATTATAGTTTCTTTAACCTTATGTTATAGAACCAAAATCTTTACTTACTGTTTGTAATAACAGTTTTATTTACTTCACACTTAAACGTATATAGGGGTGGATTATTATATATACATATATCAATGCTTTTAAATACATTAGTATTGTAATGTTGCACCTCTTTATGTATATATGTTCACTTCATCGTACCGACGTATATGTTTATTATTATGCTACTGGTATTGCAAATACATTTTAAACTATCCGTTTTATGAAATTGTTACTCGGTGTGTAAATAAATAAATGTTGAATTTTATAGGCCTCGGGACGTGTTTGGCTTTTTTTTCAATTAACGTACAATATTCAATCGTAATCCAATTTTATTTAAACACAAACAAAAAAACCTCATGAATAACTTTAATGAAAATAACAAATACAATTACATTATTACTAAAAAGTATAAAATAAAAATATATTTTTAAAAATAAAAAGAAAAGCTTTATATACAACGCACTAAAAAGGATTAAACAATTTTTTTTCTAAGCCCTATTGATTCACCCCACACTAACGAAATTTTTTTTTGTAATTTTATAAAGCTTAAGTTTTTCTCGCGCCAATAGGATTACATCTCAGTGTGAGGTGAACCAATATGGTTAAGAACAAAAAAACTTAAGCTTTATAAAGTTACGAAAACAAAAAATTTCGTTAGTGTGGGGTGAATCAATCGGACTTAGAATAACATTTGTCTTATCCTTTTTAGTGCGGTATATATACAGCTTTTCTTTTTATTTTTTTAGAATGTATATTTATTATTAATATAATTAAAACCCTTTAAACTGTATGGAACCATCTCATTCTAGAAGAATGATAGGAAATGTACCTCAAAATATCTTGTGGATTTGTTTGTCGTTAGATATGTCAGTAGAGCTCTTCGCGGATATTCCTTTTCCTATCCGCATCCGAACCGTAACCGCATCCGATCCGTATCCGCAAGTTTTATATCCGCATCCGACCCATATCCGCATCTCATAATTATGATAAATATTATATAAGAAAAGGTAATACACTTAGAGTACATATATTTTTTAAGAGATGCAAAGATAAACAAGTATTTTGCTATTATAAAAAAAATAAAAATTATTGAAATGGAAGCTGCTGATAGTAATTTCATGTCCTCTAAGTACTACAATTATTTATGCATACATGAATGCCTAAAAAATATAGAAGTTAATATAATATATTTGGACATATGATTGTCCTATAATAATTTATATTATTGGAACATTTCGTGGTAGTAGCCAATTAAACTAAATATCACATTTAACCAATGGTCGCAAAATTTCTCAGGCGTTTTCGAATTGATTTTTTTAATACTATACATACATTTCATTGTATGTCTTTAAAATATAGATATTTTTAATGTTGTTAAAACTTATTTGACTAATAACGATGGAAAAATAACTTTATAAAAAATGACTATGTGCGGATACGGATAAACCGCAATTCTGCGTGCTCTATCCGCATTCGATCCGCATGCGGTCTCTTAGTTGTAAAAATTATCCGCACCCGCAAAAATTTTGCGGATATCCGAGGATCCGATGGCTCTACATATTAGATATTTACAAATAATGCAATCACTCATCTTAATGAGTATTGGTAAACTATATGTATGTGGATGGTGTGTTCTTTGCCGATATAGATGAAACTCATTCATATTTCAGCTGTTCGTTTTGGCTGTTCTTTTAAGTGAATGGATACTATCATTAGAATTTGTTGTTGCATGTTTTTACGTATGCGATAAGAACGCAGTTGCTTTTAGTATTTTAAAAGTAGACATACCATTTGCTTATTTCGATCTGTTAGGGAGACATGCATTCCGTATTTAACTGTACAACCTCACTGAAGTTTTCGTCGTGAAACGTTGGCGTATCCTTTACCTACATAGCGTGCGCACACAATTTAAGTCAGAGATAAACATATGCGTGCATGTATGGACGCTGTACGTGATTAAAGTTTTCTCGGGAAGCGGTTTGGCCAACGTGGGATAGGTAAGGAGTGCACGTGTATTTATAGACTATCTCCAACTCGCCAAATAAAAATAACCAGATGTAAACACAGGCACGTGGGTTGCCAGCTGCTAGCGATTGGTGAAGTCGACGCAGGAGAACATTCGGAAAGTGAAGTGGATTTTCACGCACACACACATACAAGGAAACGCATTCAGGGAGGCGGTAACTATCCCTCTCGTCCCTCTCGACCAGGTTCCTCCAACGTTCAATCTGTCTTGCACACGGGGTTGATGACATGAACACGCCCCACATATCAATTTTACTCTGTTAAGACGAAGAAAAAAAAGTGTGACAAGATTTATTCCATAGAAATGAGCATTCTAGGGTCAGAATTTATCTTCTTCATGGGGTTTGCCGAAGGTGCAACAGGAAGTTTACTTAATTTAAACCTATTTTGTACCGAATATTTACGTTTACCTGTCGTTTGTCGTATTATTTCGAAATTTATCTCCGGTTGTGAAAGGCGGTTGGTTCCAAAGAAGGAAAAACGAATTTACTTGCGCGCGACGTAGGAATAAATTTAAATCGCAATTATAAATATTAAATTCAGAGACGTGTACGAGAGTTTCGCCTCGCTCAATAACCGAGCATGCATTGCATTCCTTATATGGGACAAGGGAGATATTTGCAAAATCATGAGGCTTGCCAGCCGGACGCCCACTGATGCATTGTGATGTTGCAGTAAATTTCAGACAAACCGGTCTGTCCACTCATTTGAATGAGTTGAACAATTTCGTATATTTCGTTCGAAAAGTCGAAAAAGGAATAAAGAGAAATTTGGTGTAGAGTTTTATGAATCAAATCTATGCATCGATTTAAACGAAATCCATGTTTTCAACACTGAAATAAGAGCTAATAGAAATGTTTATGTTCATGGAAATATAATGTTAAGCTCTAAGAATAAAGAACTCTTTAAGCAACACGAGCATCGCTATTGAAGGCTATGGAAAAATATTATTTAAAATGTATCTGTTGAAAATATTCTTGTATGATATTGCTATAATGATGACTATTGGAGATCTGGCAAACTTCTTCTTTTCCGTTAGGTTTGCCACTTCACCGTATCACCTGCCACGGGTTGTAAGGACGTATAGCTTCTTGCTATTTGTTTGGTGAAAGTTGAAGGCTGGTTTACGAGTACTAAGATATTTATTCATCAACACACTTTGTACAAGGATAGCACAATATACTAATGAAATTACACAAAATACAATTACTAAATTAAAACACATTACTTGGTGCGAGAACTTGTTGCAACTATTTCCCAACTTCTCTTTATGATCCGAAGAGAATATAAAATTTGGGGTGAAATCAAAGGTGGGGACAAAAATTCTATTGAATTAATATATGTGCAAATTAGTGAAAGGATTTTTCCCTATAATGGTGGTTGGAATTTCCGTTGATAACCCTACAGTGGTTTAAAATATTAAAACGAATAATAAAATATGTACAAGTGAGGAAACAAAGAGAATATACAGATTACAGCATTATAAAACTAATAAATTCCTAATCTATTCATAAAAGGCCGGAAATCTCTTTTCTGTGAACAATACTGCGACAAGAAGAATGTTTTGTAATAAAGGTGGTAACAATAAAATCTTGTCTTTACCGAGTAGTGGCAAAGGATTATCAGGCAAGAGCTTTACTAACACAATTTAAGATTAACTAGTGATGCTATACGAAAGATATTATACATATTTAAAAAGAGGGATGGATTTTCCCAAATTTATAAGCTAAATTATTCAGGTCGAATAGAAAGAATTATATTCCAACTAACATAATATGTAGAAATAAATTATAGCAAAAGATTGTTCGCAATACATAAAAATAATTAAACTTGGGTATCCGGAACAATGACTATTCTCTACAATCATATAATAAATAATATTATTACATGACAATTTAAGAACACACAACACTCTTAAAAATAAGATTATAATTAGATTATTATAGACTATTATTGTATTATTCCTTATCACCATCAGAAAGTGAAATTCACAAATGTCACCAATGTCACTAATCTAGCATACTTTACGATTTTCTTTCTGTTATCAATATATTTTCTTTTCAATAATCCGGTTAGATATACCTATATCATCTATGACAAACATTGACTGAGATGGCTTACTGTTCTGAAGAGAATCAGACACGTTCAATTCTATTCACGCAATATTCATTGGCACTTATACTCATCTGAACACTTTACAGCTGACATACTGGTACCAGCCATTATTTAGACACTTTGAGTTAGTTAGCGTGAAAAATATCAACGACCAGTGATGGGATGAAAAATGTATATAACAATTATAAAACTGCTGTTAATTTTTCGATATGAATTATAAATGTTGTATAGATGGTCAAACCAAAAATTAGAACATGTGAGATATGCTTTAATAATCTAATTATCCATTTATAAGATCAGGTTTACGTGATATACACGGATTTCTCACGTGCTTTTGATGGATTAAACCACCAACTGCTACTCAAGGAAATCTCTTCGTTTGGTTTCGCTCCTTCTTCTCTAACCTTGATGACATCGTATCTTAATAACCGAAAGAATTATATGAATTATTACAAAGGCTGTTGCTCTAATGAATACCTGTCCATTTCTGGTGTCCCCCACGGATCGAATCCGGGTCCAGTGTTATTTATTTTGTTCATCAATGATCTTCTTGTTTCCTTACCTTGCAATGCTCTGGGATATGCAGATGATCTTAAG
>JARFOC010001143.1:0-30781 GCA_031763485.1 Osmoderma eremita | reverse complement strand
TAGAATAGAGAATACATCAAAATTATACCACGCAATGAGAAATGCATTTATATGGAAAAAAGAAATATCGACGACAACTAAGTTGATTTTATACAGAAAAGTGATCCTCCCAGTTTTAACATATGGATGTGAAAGATGGGTGCTTACTAGAGGAATTAAATCACGAATCCAGAGTATTCAAATGAAGTACTTGAGAGGATCCCTAGGAATAACTAAGAGAGGCAGACAGAGAAGTAAAGACATAAGAGAACAACTAAAAGTACGACCAAGCAACTAAAAGTAGAATGAGGAGAAGGCCGATTCAAACATGGAATAAGAATGTGAAGAAGATACTAGAGGAGCGTGGCGTAACACAACCATCAACCGCTAGAACACTGGCAAGAGACAAGAAAGAATGGAGAAAGTTTGTCCACGAAAAATTCTAATTTACACATATCTTTTACCAAAAGGTTACTGTAGGTAACATTGGCAGGAAAATGTTCCTGCCATCACCTCCACCATGTGTATAGGACAATAGGGTTTGTAGCTAGTTAGCGGTAATTCCTGTAGATGGGGTTGATCATATTCCCATTTGCATTCCATATCATATCTCCCTTATATACGGGACAGTATAGACATTGCCATCATGATACAATAACTGTAAAGATATGATATTGCACAGGTGTGCCGCCATGTTGCTGACGTGATGTGGTTAGTAAACAAAGGCAAGGAAGCACGCAGCTGAACAGAAATTGTGTGTGTTTGTGGACTTATATTTAAATGTTAGTTTATCAAGGGTTCAATATGCGTTGTGCAGTGTTCGGGCGCAACGTAGACGACCAATCGAGGCATTTTGAGAAAGGTGAAGTGATGTTTTTCCGTTTTCCAACTGATGGTCTCCTTCTCAAAGCTTGACAGAATGCTTGCACCCGTAAAGACAAGTTTAATAAGACAAATGCAAGGGTGAGTTCTCAACATTTCAAAGTAACTGACTATGAACGACATTTGAAATATGAACTTTTTGGATATGCTCCAAAAAATCGCCGGATGATCAAACCTGGAGTGGTACCCACAGAAAATTTACCGAACAAACCGCCTTCATCTTTTTCAGCAGCATGTTCTTCAACGCCTTCATCGTGTGGAAACTAGAAGTCGATTAAAGATGGCACAAGTAAATTTACACCAACAGATTCAAAAAGAGTAAGCGCAGAAATTGTTGTGAAATTTGTTTTTAAAAGTAGAATGTTTTTCAGGATGAGACACTTGAATAAGAATTGAGAAATTGTTTATTAAAGAAGAAAAGAAAATTAAAAAAAAATTACTATATAAGGGTCATTGAGTTTTTGTATTTTTTAAGACTTTTTATTTTGGAAAATTAAAATGTGTTACTAAATTCTAGCAATACTTCATATACCTAACCGTTAATAAATAAGTTAAGTTAAGAAATCTATCAGAAATATTCCAGGACATTCCACAGAAATCGTATTGTTTCTTGGAATTTTTGTTATTATTTAATCTTAATTTTCTTATGTTAAGTGTTTTGAGTGGACTTTTATTTATCTCCGAATGTATCCATTTAAAATAATAGTAATTAAAATTCTTCTGTATGTACATTATAATTCATTAATAACACGTCAATAAATATATGAAAATACAAGTTCTATTGTTTTTTTTTGCATTATCAAAAATAAAAAGAAAATCTACATGTATTTTGTTATTACTTTGATCTCCTATTATTGTACCATGCATTGCCATCACTTCCACAAAGGTGTACCCATGAGCCGTATATGTCGAAACGCGTCTACACATGGTGGAAGTGAGTGCATGAACATTTTAATTGTTAAGATTGTCAATGTAATTAGTTTTCATTTTCCACATCAGGTAATTGATATAATTTGTAATTTTAAATATGTGAAATTGATCTCAATTATCTTAAAACACTATAGCCTGAGGAAGATTACGTGAAGTAAATAAAACGTTGCTGAATGAGGAATCATTTTTAATTTACCCATTCCTAGTCCAAACTATAACCGACGACACTTCCGAATGTTTGAAACGACGGTACTGCTTCCGGGACCACATTTGGTTCGTCCGACTATAAGTTTGAGACGTTTTCTTTTGAATTCAATCGAAATAATTTAAGTACCTAATGAAGTTTCCATTGTACATAGAATTTGGCATTATAATTTAAGTGGTAAATGCCATTAGGTAATTATGTATTCTTTCATGTGACAAACTGCGTACCTTGATAAATTTTGTACAGTACCATATTTCAAATCATAGTTTTAAATGCTTTACGATAACAAATCTTTACGATCCAAATTGCTTAAATTAGATTCCCTAAACATCACTAATAGTGACAGAGATCGGCTTTTTATTATACCACCGCCGCCTTTTCTTTACCGAAGGAGGGAACAAACGATCTGTCCCATTAATGTATTATATGCGCACGTCGGATTTCGGTTAGAGCTGGGACGACATGGCGTAAGGTCGGCCGCCTTTTTCATGATTCGAGAGAGCGGACTCTCATTTAATTAGGCAAGATAAGTGAGTTGTAATATCCCCAGAAAAGCGTGCTGAAACGGAAACGACAGTATTTAACACCTAACGTAAATTGTAAACCGGCTCTTTCGTGTAGGGATGGGCGGACGAGCAACGACGATTCTCTCTCGGTAGCGTCTCGAAACGTTACACCTGTTCAAACCAGTGGCAATCCGAGGCGCTATGGCACCCATAAAATAGTTAAACTGAACATTATACGTTGCCTCCGTCTCATTCAGATGCAAGAATTTAATTTTCGAAACACGTACGTTATATAAATGTTTTTGAAAAGAATTTGTTATTTCTTTCTTAAATGATCGTCGTAAAAAGCGGAAAGGTTAATGTATACTATGGGCATATCTTTTCTGGGGAATCTCCCTCACATCTTATGATTGTACACACATTTCATATTGCGATAATTTTTAATTTATACTTTCGGTTATTCAAGTTGAAAAGCTGATTATAAGAATGTCAGTCACATAAAAAAATCTTGAATAGAACAGAATCAATCAATACTCTTAACTGCATGCCTGATTTTTGTTATTAGATTAATAAGTATGGAGAAAAAAAAATTGGGATATAATCGAATTTGCAAGAGTCATAATACATGATATGCGTGGGGTGTGAATGAAGGGAGTGACAATTTCAGGACACCGTTTTTGACAAGCGATGGTCCCCTGCGTACGAGTTTTTCGTTCTAGTGTTAGTAATGCCTAATTTCAAAAGTGCTTCGTCCAGATGTCCGTCAGTAGCGTGCTGTTAAAATGCACGCGCGATGCAATTACGATTATTACGAATGAGTCGTTTTAAATAACCTTTGCTGGACATCTAAACACGCATTTTAGATATCCATATGCACCCATTAAATTTGCTAAATGAATCGAAAGCATCATATTATGTAGTAGCTATCAGGTAACCAAATAAGTTCGTGCGGTTTTTTGTATAAAGTAGAGTGCCATAAATATTTTTTAAGTTCTTGATCGATAGCACTTGTTTGTTATCTGTCATCTACTTTACTATAAATCCTTCTTTTATCGGATACATACACATTTCGTGTTTCTTTTTGTTTAATTCTTAGTTTTAAATAATTGATAATGGCAAGGAATAAAACTTTAATTCGAGGTTGTTTACTCTATGAGTACAAACTTGGCACCAAAGCTGCAGCGGCGGCGCCAAAAATATGTTCCGCATTTGGAGATGATGCGGTAAGTGACGGAACAACACCGAAGTGGTTCAAATAAGTTTCTTCGGGAGAGCTCAATTTGACCGATGAAGCACGCACTGGGATATTCAGCGGGTTGTGGAGGAAAATTCCAGCACAAAGTGTCTAGAACTTGCAGAAAGGTTCAATGTGAGTGATGAAACCATTGGTTTGCACTTTCATAAGCTGGGAAAGAGGTGGAAGTAAAACAAATGGGCCCTCAATTGAATTCTCAAATTAAGTCGTCTTACCATTTGTTCGGCAAACATTTCACGCAACGATAATGTACCAATTCTTGATCGGTTGTTTGCCTGCGACGAAAAATGGATATTGTACTAAAATTCTAAGCGCTCGTATCATTGGTTATCGCCCACCGATTCGATACCATGCATTCTCAAAGTATCCTTGTACTTAAACAACATTTTATTGTGTGTTTGGTGGACAACAAGAGGAATTGTCCATTCTGAGTTTTTGGAAAAGGGCCAAATCTAGAAATACATTTTCTACATTAGCAATTAGACTATTTTCTAGTAAACCATGGTGTGAAGAGCAAAATGAAAGAAAATAATGGAGCTACGTTGCATGAGTCGGATTTAGAAAGTTTACGGTCCATAATATACACTTGTAAGTACAAGCGACGGCTGCTGATGACGTTTCGGGCGGGCAGTAGCTAAGATAGTTCTTCGTGCGACTTCTTGGCTAGTGCTCATCCAGCTGATAAGTACACGTGTAACAAATTGGTTCTTATTTATATAATTTTTATAGTATTTATTTTATTTTCTAATATTTATTATATTTTGTAATATTTTATAATATTTGTTAGAAATGGGTGAGGTATGAGCAATTAATAAAGATTATTGTAGATGTATGATTACGTCGTCTTGATTGCTTTTTCTACAAACAAAGGTAATAATAGGGATTTGGAATATTTGAAACCAAATAATAGCTTTGCTTCAACACGCCACATTGTACGGTCGCGCGAAAGCGTAACAGTGCATGATCGTTCCAACAACTCTATGAACACAATACTTAACATGCGCGGAGCGGTAAATGCATAAATTGATACACAATACACGAACGATACACCAATTGCGTGTTGGAACAAAACTAACAGCAACGATCAACATCTGACAAGCTTATATCTTAGTCTGTAACTTTAAATGAAATAATGGTTTTGCAGAAGAGCTAGAAGGCAATTTGTAATTTCTACCTATGATCGTGCTTATGCACTTATAGATTTTATTTATTTTTGTTCGAATTATTACCCTATTGCTACAATAGTACGTATGTTAACTTTTCTTACAATGACACCTTTAAGTGTGCAAATCTGTAATACATACTGCAAATATTTACTGTAAAATTATTCACTTAACGGTGGTCACTTTGTTGCAAGGGAAATGGATGGGGTTAACTCTACAGCTTCCATAATATCTTTGCTGGCGTATTAATTAGCAGTAGTAGTTTGTATATTGTCTTATTGACATAATGACCGTATTTACATGGCGTAATGTACAGTAGCAGTTGTAATTAGCGTTGAATGTGCAAGCACTTGAGCATAGAAGAAGTGAAAATGAGCAGTACTGATAGGAATGACTGCACCGGAATTATTAATTGCAATATAATGTAACTTAGGTGTAGTGGTAAAGTGTAGCTTTATCACTACACATAAAATTTCACAATACACAAAATATGGCAACTGTAATTTGTAAAAATGTTCATGTATTCACTATAGCAATGTCAGTGTTACTATATTTAGTTTGCAATTATACTCCAGCTTATACAGTTTATCTGTTTAGCGTTACTGCTGAGGGTGCTAACATCATCGGCCTACCGAAATACATACGTGTACAGTTTGTAAATACTTATGCGGTGTGGAGTGTTTTTAATTTTTTTTAAAGTGTGACGTGCCGCAGAAATTAAGACAAGTCTCCATAATTCTTGCTAATGTCTTTCCTGGTATGCTAGTGGAGTGATAGCCCTCCATATTTCGTACATTCTCTTTTATCTCCGTTTTTATGTAACACAACTGTTTTCTGACCTTTCGGTATCTCTTTATTTGCTCTTACTATGTTTAAGGCATTTTGCAAATATCTTTCTCTTTTATATTTTACGTGTTTGCTGTATCTCTTCCCACTTAGCTCCTAACCGCGTAACCGCGTCTCTTAGCCGCTGCTATTCTTACTTTTTCCAATCATCTCTTCATTTTCCTCTAGCTGTCCTAGCCTCGGACACCTGTCTGACCATCCTAGTTGTGCCTCTTCTATTTTTTCTACTATGAATCTTACTTTCAAATTTTGTCTATACGTTGTGTTCCTATTTTTTTCATTTTTGTTCTGTTTTCGTAAGAATCTCATTTTCATGGCTGTCATCTTACTTGTTATTTACTTGTTTGTTACTTGTTCCTGATATGATCTATACAAGATTCCGTAATAGGTACTTCCTTTCTACTACGGCCCTATTATAGAACGGATGCCACCCTAGAGTCCATCAAACAAGTCCAGGTCTTTAAGGTAGCTCAAAATATTGTTGTATGAGGAATTCTTCAGGTAAACTAGGGAAGTAATTTTCTTCCCAAAGATCAATTATCTGATTCGGGTGGCCGCAGGACAGTGGCACATAACGTGCTCTACTGTTTCTTCGCCCTCCATACGCAGTCGGCATTCGGTTTCTTCGGATAACCCGATTCTGGGTAGGTGTTTTCTGGGTCTGCAGTGACCTGTGGACACAAAAGTAATTATTTTGGATCGTTTACGATCACGTTCTAGTAATTCTCTAGTTCTGACATTATTCGGTGGGATGCACTCTTTCGCATGCACCAAACCAGGAGAATTGCTCCAATATTGGACGAACCAGAAACTAATTTGTTGTTTGGGTATCGAAGTTGATATATCAATTGTAAGTTTTGGACCCTGAAAACATTCCGCGGCACCCCTTTTTGCAAGTGTGTCCGCTGTCTCATCGCTTTGAATGTGGGACTGGCTCGGGACCCTGATTAGAGTTAGTTTGTTAGCCGCTCCTATTGTGTTTGATACCAGCTCCATACCAGTTTAGTATTGCATGTGTGCTCCTCCAATGCTTTCAGTACAGCATGACTGTCACTGAAAATTCTTATTGATTTGTGTTTGACGTTTTTGTTACAAATTTCTCTTGCGCACATCTCAATTGCATAGAATTCAACCTGAAAGCTCCAAAGCAATATGCAGGGGTAGGAGACCCAGAAGAGTTTCTAATGCCAAAGACGGGGTGAAAGAAGTTCCATAATTTCCATGCTCGCTATCCTTTGCATAGGAGTGAGTTTTGCTGTGACCATAGCTTATTGCCACCAGACTATATGTGATGGGCGCTACATACAACCAGTGAATAAGTTTTGGGGATAACCCTTAACACTTTCCGCATACCCTGCGACAAGCTCTATAAGCACAGCCTTCCCTTTTGGAATACCTTTTCCAGGTACGGATTCCAGGTTAATGTTTTGTCAAGTATGACGCCTAGATATTTTATATTATCTGCAAATTCCAGTTTCAGGCGTTGAATGGTTGGTGGTGTTAATTTTTCCATTTTCCTCTTTCTGGTGAACGGTACTATCGTAGTTTTGTGCATTATTAAATGCTCCCTCTATATATATAAATGCCGATATTGCTATTTTCTTGGAATCGATCGATTCTGTTATCTTGGAGACCAGGTTGTTTAGCGCAAGATTAGTTTACCCGCTTGATATGCATACTGGTATGTGTGAAGAGACCAGTCTGGGAGAATGACTCCACGGACATAATTCTCTATCACCTTTTCCAACGCTTTCAATAGAAACGACATCAAGCTAATTGGGCGAAAAGTCTTGGTTGGTGGTGTGGAGTTTCTCGCTTTGGAAATGTACGTCTATCACCCATAATGAATTTTTTAACAATCAATTAGATACTGTTATCATATTATGTACAACGCTTCTACGTATGTTTTTCCTACTCTAAGTTTAGAGAATCCAAAGATTTACGTTAGCATAAACTTGTAAGAGGATACTATTACTTGTTTGATTTTCTCCTTGTATGCATTACTAAGTATTCGCTTAAAAAGATTTTAAAGCAAATGTTAAGGTATTGTATAAATTCGTGGAAGTTAAAATCCCCTGCCCTCTAAATATCAACCCTTATCAAGCGCTCTTATATCGTATTTTTAAAATCACTGCCCGACTCTTTCTTACTTATCTTTTTAATTGCTCATTCTACGTCCGACGACCCTTTTCGGAAACTTTCGAGATGGCAAAAACGACAGTCAGCGTAAGGCAGCGGAGAAATACTAGGTAGGCAACATTTTCAAATGACCCTGATACAATGTCAACGCGAGGGAGAAGGGCGTAGGGGAGTGAGGGAGGCACAAATCGGCTCGGCAACGACGTCCGTGTGTTAAAAACGGCTAAAAGAAGGCAGTGAGCAGCGATTACAGAAGGCGGTAGGTGAGAGCGCCAACGGTAGCGGCGCGAGGCTGTTGAAATCGGCTGCTAATGTCGTCGCTACTGTTGCTTTGAGCGACACCTTTTGATCGTTCACGCGATGTGATCCGCTCTCGAGTCGATGCCGATGGTAGAGCTGGGAAATGGAGGTTCGGAAGTCCCCGGGATAGGAAGGGCGAGGGAGAGACGTCGCGAACACCGGAGCCGCCAGCAGAAGAGACGGAGGACAGCCATCCGTAGTAAAAAGTCCGATACTAACATAATTAAAGTACAAGCAGTGTAATTTTACTTAATTAAATTCCCTTCTTTGCGTGCCCCATGAAGAGAGAAGGCGAGGACACCCCGAACGCCGCGCAGCGATCCGTCGACACGGTAGGGTCGTCGACGATATGAACTTTTTCCAGCCAATGAACATTAAAACTCGGCATTTAATTTCATCAGAGATCTAAGAGAAGATTTTTGACCATAAAAAGAGGAGACAGCTACTTTCGTCCTGTGCCGACAGAAAATTGCGAGGGGTTGACGGCGTCGTATCGCTCCGATAGTTGGACACTTACGTTATCGCAGTAATGGAAACGGAACTGGCAAAAACACTACTTCGACTGAAATGATATCCCTCACATAGATATGTAAGCGGAAAACAAAGTGACTTCTGATGTTTAATCGTGACAGACGCTCCACATTTTCTAGCGGAAGCCTTCTTAATCAATTATAACAACTGCTTTAGCCCGGTTTAGGTTGGAATTGTAGTCTAGGGTCATAGGGTTATCTTCTAATTGGGCATCTTAGATTCCTGTCATTTTTTTTAAATTCTTTCAATTTCATACAGTGAGCGCGTAAAGGTTGGAATACATTCAATTAAAATGCAGGTGTTTTTTTTCTCGAAGAAACGCTCGGACCCGTCGATTTTTGATTTTAGTTGCCGTTTTTCTGATGATTATTTCATGTATACAGGCTCACACAAAAACATGTTATGACAGCTCACTTATTTTAATAATATTTTAATATTTCAATAATTTAAATTTCTTAACATATTTTATGTATTGTGTCCTTTACCTAAGTTCAACCGTTTTTGAGAAAAATGCACTGTAGCTTGAAACATCAACATATTATTTATCTAGAAAAAGTAGGATAATGCAATGAAAAATAAAATTTATTTTATCAAATGTTGGAAATGACCTCCACTAACTTCCTGGCAATATCCAAGACGATGTTGAAATTCCTGCAAAACCTAACTGCGTTAGGTTCTATCAATCTCGTTTCGTCTCTTATTGTATTCTTCAAGCCTTCGATGTTGTTTGGCCGGTTAAGGTGGCCCTTACACTTAAGATAACCAGACAGAAAAACTCAATGGGTCAAATCTGAAGATCTGCCCGGCCACTCAATTGGACAACGTTGATCAATCCACCGTTTAGGGAAAACCGTATTGAGGTACTCACGCACAGGAAGAGTGCAATAGGCCGGTGCTCCATCTTGCTGATACCATAAGAAATCGTTTGGTGTGTCAGAATCATCTGGATCAAGGTATAAAGTGGCAAGACATCATCTTCTAAAAATTCTAAATACCTGTCTCGCAAAATTCAAGTCGTCTGTTGTGGTCATCTTGATTTGGTTCATGAACCAACTAGACTTTGTAAGGATGACATTTATTTTCCTTTAAATACTTCAGGACGGATGCCTGGCATGCAATACTGTGGCTAGGCTTATGGTCCTCTTCTTGAAGAGCCAGTAATACATTTAGGTGTATATCTTCTGATACCGTAAACCGACCTTTCGTATTATTATCCATGACGTGACCTAAATCACGATTGACATATTGACTTTCTGTGAGGATACTTGGCATTAGACATTTCGCAAACTTCCTTTTGAGTGCGCATTCTGTCCCCATATCCAATCATCATCAGTATCTCTTTTCGCAACCTTTTATTGAGATGTATGTAAAAGAACGGCTTGGAGATTTGTTTTCGAGGAATAAAAAAATATACGCGATTCTTCTGGATAATATATTTGCTGCATTTACTGGGAAACTCCTTCATTGTTATCAGGCTAAAAAAATCTTGGAGGATTTTGAAAAAGTTTTTCTTCGGCAAGGATAAATGCTAACCTTTGTGTTACGAGTGAGAAGTTTCCATTGTTGCAATCGGAAGCCAAGTTTTCGATTTCGACAGGTGCAATTCTCCAACTAGAGCATTTAATTTACCATGAGTTTGCGATTGTGGTGCATTACCAGCAGCAGAATATTAATCTGAATGTGCATCCCACTGGAATTGTGATTCCTGTGATTAGTTATTGGAATTTTGACTGGAACACCCACGGTACATGATCTAATTGTTTACATAAACTAATTAACACATAACATAAACCCAAAACTAATTTAATTACCCATACACTTTATTCATTGAATTGAATGGTCAAGTTAAACCAAACTTCGACGGTAGTCGAAAATAATAAGTAATATTTTAAAAGTATGACGTGAAGGAAAAAATGTTTTTTTTTGTTAGTTATCATTGCTATATACAAATAAATACATTTTGTTCATAGGACAAATAAGTGAAAGTTTGTAAAACAGCGTTATCCGACGAGACAAAATTTATGGCGTTTTCTAGAAGGTAGTTGCTGAATTATCATCTAATTCAGAATTATTACCTTAAGCAATAAATGGACTCGAGTAAATGATCCAATTCAGTAGCCCGCACGCCGACACCCCTCACTAGCTTAAACATTTTTCTTTGCGTTTTGTTTCCTAAAAGATAGGGCATATGAACAGTGGTATACTAAACGTGTCAGACTAGCTATCCAATAGCTGGATGGAACGAAAATGTAAAAAGTTACTGAGTATATACACATTTGACGGAGGTGCATTCAACAAGGAAACGTTGCCGAATATTTACTATGCACTAACCGTTTTAGCTTCTTTTTGCAGTAACTGTTGGTTTTTTTTGTGATTATGCGTATTATCTATTTAAAATTTTCTAAGACCATACTTTAGGCATCGCGTACAAAACAAATAATTCTTTAAATAACTTTTTAGGAAATGCTAAAGATAAAATTGATGTATATCAGGAATCAGGAATTTATGAAATAGATTGTAAAGAATTTAATGTAAAGACGACCTATTTTAACACGGTTTAAAGAGCACATTGCACCTTCTAGAGGTAGTAGACCAGAAAAATCTAGTGTTGCCCAACATTTTATGGAAACAGGTCACAGAATATCAACAGACAATCTTAAGCTAGTAAACCAAGTTCTTAATCTTAGAGAATTGGATAGTTTTGAGAGTATTTATATTCATAAGGTTAAGGGCAAAGTTATCCCGCATTCTAACTTATACCAACTCCTAGAATAAATTGTGTGGTAATTATTAAGTAAATTGTTGCGGTTCACTAAGCGTGAACAAATACGTTCAATGAACCGGAACTTTTGAGTTGTAGGTATATATAGATATAGAATTAGTGTTATTCAAGTGGTGATTTGGTGTACAGCATATCTTCTCGGATACTGCGTATAACATTTATTTCTTTTGTAGATTCTACTGAGGATGGCAACTTGCCGAAATACGCATCTAGTGTTTTTCACTCATTAAGATGGTAATGGTATTTTTGTTTTAGTTTTATGATACAGTTTGTTCTTTCTTTTCACTTTGTAGTCCCTACGGATTTATTTATGTTCTAGCAACAATGATAACATTACTTATTTTCTAAGGATATTCCATTAAGGTTAAGAAAGAGCTTATTTTTATCAGTATACTATGGCAATGTGTGAATCATGGTATTGAAAAAGAAGCGTAGCTACTATATTATATCAATAAAATATAGCAATTCTTCCCGATAATATTCTGAAAGCTATGAGCTCTTATAAAGAAAATAGTAGGAATGATTAGCAACTCCTCTTAAAAATATGTCGGCGACTATTCAAAAGAAAACTTGAAGCTAAACGAGAAAGATGGGCCCTTTTAGAGAAGATAGTAAAAAAATGCTTTCATCGTCATCCTCCTGATATAAAATATAATTTTAACATGCACAATGGACCCATTTGCCCATTTTAATGAGGAAGCAAATCGAAATGATTACTTTTTGATTCGGGATTGTATAAGACACTTTAATAACAAAACTTCTGCCTTTAAAGTTGAGAAACTAATTCGAGGCGCAGGTAAAGCGCATTGAACACATTCCTGCTATCGCAGTTCGCTAATGGTAAGTTGCCTATCGTACGAATCGGAACTAAATTCCTCTATTAATTAGGAACCCCTATCATAATTTATTCCTATAGTTATGTAATTAAGCTGATGTGAGTTCCAATATGCAGTATTTTATTGACGTAATGGCGAGTCGTGTAGTTACTTATGACATAGTATTTAAACATAGTGACTATTGTAAAAAACAAATATCGTGAAGGATATTTTCTAGATTTAAATACCTGCAGTGTGGATTGTAAATCGATCTTAATAATTTATTAAATATTTCAAAACCATTAAACTTTTGCATTTTCTTGATTAACATGGGCATAACTTTATCAGATATTTACGTAATATAATAGAAGAGTAAGACTTACCGTGATCGAAGAGGAAGCTGCCTTTGGTGATTTCGTGAGCGGCAGAAGACAAACCGGGAACGGTTAAGGCGTAGGCGCCGCTAGCGAATCCACCCCCGAACAGAGGACCTACTGCAACAAAGGAATATGTTTATACAATATCATGAAACCACACCGCAATCCCTGTTTTCCAGCCAATGCACATCGGCATAACGTTAAGCGTGTGCAGCGTTTGTATAACAACGCAACCGAACGTTAGGTTGATATTAAAATAAACCGAGCGTTAACGTATTTCCGTATATTCTTTTCCTAGTACTTTTATGTTCATAAGACGCGTGTAATATGCAGTGCAATGCAAATTCACAGTGTTATAAAATATAAATACAAAACGAATTTTACTTTGTAGATATGTGTCACGAGAAGATACATGCAAATATACATATGTAAATGTCATCAAGTGATGTTTCATTCTCCTCCACAGATTACAATTAATGGAACATCCTTTGACATGACTAAAATTAGCAGCATTACATTGGCGCTGGTCAATTCATTTCCATTTTAAATATTCTTTTTCTTTCCTAGATTCACCATTGGAATTTCCTGTTTGCGGTGGTATCCTTTGTTACTTACTGTATTTGTTATATTTTGATGAATTACATATCTTTTACTTATTAACTAGACTGTTTTTTTGAAATCTTCAGATTTATTTGTGAACATAAGCATTACTCCTAAAGCAAGCATTCATTTTATGTTTTATTAATATTTTACTAGATCTTTAAACAAAATGACATTTGAAGAAAATCATCCCACATTTGCGACACCGTTTTTATTAGAACCTTCAATGGAAATTAGGGTTTGCTGGTTTCTCAAACCCGGTTTAAAAAAACCGGGTTTTAAAATAAATTTGTCACATTTGAAAGCTGGTTTTGAAATTAAGAAAACCGGTTTAAAAAAATTCAAATCATTATGTAAAAATTAATTTTTAACTTATTTGATTTGCTATTTCAACGTTGCGAGGTGCGTTGGCCAGTGATTGTGCATTATGCACTGCGCACGTAGAAAAGACGTGCCTAACCGACTTATTTTATGTTAGTACATATGTGCAATCCGTCACGAGTTACGACAGACTCGCTTAATCTTGTAAAGTGAAAACTGGAAACAAAAATATAAAGTTTTAGATATAATTAATTGCTGTAATTCTCTATAACCTTAGACCAGTGGACTAGCAAAAGATATCATAGTTATTTAAACATTAATGTACACCACTTGGCAGAAGATTCCAATTTATGACTAGTGCCAATAGTTGGTTGCTGTGTTGCTCAGAGAACATTAGAATTGGTATCTGAAAGGCTACAAAACTTGAATCTAGAAACTGAGAGACTTGCAGCAACAAATAGTGGTGCTGCTGTTATGAAAAAAAATTGGGAAAATTATCATATATAAATCATCGACTATGCTATTCACACGCCATCCACTTAGCAGTTACTGATGTGTTATATAAACATAGAGAAATGGCTGAAGCTGAAGCCGAAGTAAGTGACGAATCGGAAGATGAAGACAAATAGGAATATAACGATTATGAAGATTCTCTTTGTTGTGCTTGTAACCGAGAACACCCTATTCCCATTTTGTCTGACAATTGCAAACAATCAGTTATCAGTTATCTGGAGAGATATTCTCTAGATTACTTCCAAATTCTTATGGGAAACCGATTCTGATGAAGAGCAAAGCGAAGAAACTACTCATCAGATTAATGCTTTTTTTAAAGGAAGCCATGGAAAAGTCAATTCATAAGTTTCTTGAAGACCCCGAAGAAAAATTTACAAATCCAAAGAAACTGACAGCTGAATTTTCATTATTTGAGGCAACGAATAAAAAAACCAAAAACTTAGATTTGTTATTTGATGCCCTGAAAACTATAAAACCCCAGCTCAGTAGCTAGTGAACGAGTATTTTCAATTTCAGGCAATATTGTGTCTAAAATAAGAACAAGACTTAGCCACCGCGTAGTGATATTATATGTTTTTTGAAATCCTATTTTCTTAGGAGAAATTAAAATTAATGAAATAAATATAAATATTATTTGAAATTTAAAATTTTTATTTTGTGTAAGTAACGTGTAATTCTTTTTTTTTTTGTATTTTGACTATGATATTGATTTTGTTTTTTGTTATTTTGTATAAAATAAATAAAACATTTTCCCTATTCTATTTTTTTGACAAAAATTCAAAAATCGGTTTTTAAAAAAGTAGATTTTTGTATAAACGCTAATGGGAATGTAAATATTCCATAAGCATACCACTGATATACTAATTAATTGAGGTTAGTACTTAATGATCTTTTCTGTTGATATTATTATTATTACTACATCCTCCACAGTAATGTCCCACAATCTGTGGTTATTTCCCTTTCTTTTTCAATTCTAACTATTCAGCTGATCGGTTTGGCTTGACAATAAACGATTCCGTAATTTTTAATAAATCACAGTTATCTATTCGCATTCTTTGCCTTATTCCCGCCGACGGCTTTCTTAAAAGAAAATTCGTTTTATCAGTTTTATCAAGACGTTTCGAATAAGTTGCTTTATTTAATTTAATTACTTTATTTTTCATGTAAGTTAAACTTATTCTTATAACTACGCCGAATAGACGAAATCGTTTCGTGTTTATTCTTTCCACCGTTATAAATGGTTCAGGAAATAATGTCTATTTATTACTATTGAAGTGAAATCTGGGTAGGTGTGTAAATTTGATAGCCGGCCTATGGTGTACTCAGTGCTGCCACACTGTGATGAAAGAAATCAGTAGGCAGAGGCAGCTAACATAAAATTCGCTAGATATCGGTGGATTTTGGAATATGCAAAAATTTTTTTTTAATGAATTAACTAAAAAATTTGCCTAAGTATTCTCAAATGATTGGTAAACACCGATAATAAAGTGCAAATTGCTCTCTTGCGCTACTAGTACTGGACTTATTTGCGTTCAAATCACATTACTACTCACGGTTAATTATTGTCCTTTAAATTTATGTTAGTGGTTGGAGACTTGAACGCACTTTCTGAGCTACTGGATCTATTTATTCTGAATTTCCAGGGGTTAAAATAAACTTTGATTTGATTAGTTATTAATGACTAAGATGAGTGTATAATATTATTTACGTTTTTTTTATTGTCATAGTGGTATATAATATGAAATCTCCATGTATTCCTGGCCTATACGGAATTATACTGTTTGTCATTGGTTAAATAAATAAATAAATTGGTTGCGTACGAGGGTCCTATACGTAGGACACCCATTTGTTCTTCGTTATCCAAAACTTCGCTTACAAATTGAGTGAAGTTACGTTTGTAACAGTAGAAAAGTCATAATATTATCATGATGGTGTTTTATGTTAGAAAATATTGTAGCATGTACCATATTTAGACTGTTCATAATATGAAATATCTATTAGTCGGTAATATTTGATTAGAAACTTAAGTGTGAATTCGATAAGCTGAGAACACTCATACCCACTTTTTTCTATAAAAATCCTAAATCCTTCTCGCAAAAGTTTTTGGACGTTATAATAGGCTGGTACACTTAAATTATTTTGCAAATATTCCCTAATTGATTTATCTAATATACATAAGTATTTTAAAGTAAATCAACAGCGACACATGATTTGTGTTTGTTTTACGAAAAATATATTTGGTAAATGAAGTGTATACTTAAATTGTATCTTTATGCCAAGAAGTCGAAGGCGGAAAACAAAATGGTTAGGTGCTATGGAGGAAAAACTGAAAATGCTAGAAGAAACACAACGGAAAAGTATAGTTTACGATAGGGAAAAGTGTAAAGAACATCAGAAAATCTCAAATATCTAATGAACATCGGAGGAAGGGGGATTGATTAATAAAAAAAGCTATCGTAAAGGCGCTATTTAATATGGGGTTAAATCAGAAATGTACAATAGGCAACATCAGCATTTCTTAAAATGATTATTTGAATATACTTTTGTAACTAACTACTACAAATGCAATTGTGCTTACAATAATATTAATGCTGTTATGGTGTAATTTAGCATAGCATTATAAAAAATTGACATTATAATTTTGTGGATTCATATTGCCTTACAAGAATATAGAAATTAAAGACAAACATGTTTCTCCTGTTACTAAAGCAGTTTGTACCTACACGTCAATATCTATACTTTGTTTGGTTGACTTTATCTGGCAACTAAACTTTTAGTATTGGAAACAAATTTCAGAGTAATATTAAACAAAACGGTCAGTGTAAAAGCAATGGTAATGTTACGTAGTAGCATACAAGTAATACTAGGATAGTCGAGGAAAATACGGCAAACTCACAATCACTTTTATACAAATAGCTTTTTGTTTTATTCTCGAATTAAAAATTGGGAAAAGTAACTCGAAAATATTGGAAGAAGGCAATAATTTAAATGTACCAGCAATTAGGGCCATGTGATATAAAATAGGAGAAGTTTTATTCGAAAATATGACACATACCAAAGAGCATTCATTTTGAAATTTATTTTGGGGATTTATCCAACAATAACAGTGGTCTTTTAACTGTCCTTCTAAGCATTGCTTCAGTGAAAGATTAAATATCAACAGAACCACTGCTTTTCCAAATTTCCTATATCTATTGTACCATGAAACAAAGAATAATAAACATTGGTTCAACGATGACTGTCAGATAGTAATCGAGCAGAAAACGGCAGCCAGACTAGAATGGATAAATAATCCAGTGTTTGTAGTGGATATCTCGAGCAGGTACTTGTCTATACGGGAAGGCATTATTGAAATGAAAGCTAAGAATTTCCACAAATTTCTCAAATTTATGATTTAGATTCAGTCCACTGCTCCGCGGCAAGGTAATGTTGGAATCGCAGTTCGTTATTTTGGTTGAAGAGTTGTTTTCTCAGATATTGTTTGTTTAGTACCGTGTGGACGTAATCTCTCATTATTTTCATATTAATTATTTTATGGTCTGAGATATGAGTATTCCCAGTTATGCAATTTACGTCAAGTGCTATATTAGTAAAAATATTGTTAATTAACGTTCGAGAGAGGTTGGTGACACGGGTATTTTCGTCAACTGCAGCGGATAAACCGTACTTGTGCATGACGTTCAGTAATTTTTGTTGTTTGCGCGATTTGACTTTTAGATCAATATTGAAATCTCCACAGATGAAGCAATTTTTTCTTAATTCCTTCATTATATATTTTTGAACAATTCTTTTTAAAACTCATTTAAAAGTAACATCATATCAACCGTAAGTAACATTTACCGCATAGTATATCGAATATAGTTGTAATAGGGTGGGTTAAGTTTACATTATTTAAATTTTACTAGGTACGCATGTATACTGCAACTGTACGTCAGGTATGATCATCGAAATACACCCGATACAAGAAATGCTAATTAACAACAATATTTTAGCATAGTATTCAATGATTTAAGAATATTTCAGGAATTGGGGTATTGAAAACGATAAAATTGGCAAAATTTCCAAGAAAAGAATTTATTAGTGCTTTATCGGCCGTCAAATGCCGTGAGAATATTTGTTGCGGATCATTAGAAATTCTGCAGAATTTCTTTCTACAATAGTATATATTATAGTCTTCTCACGTTATAAAGAAGATTCGCTATAGAAAATAAAACAACATGGACAACTGTTTTTGTTATTATTTTATCAAGATGCAGAGATCAGTGTCATCCAGTTTCCTTCTGTTTAGAACGAATGTACTCGAGTAGAACTTGACGACAAATCACACAATTCGTTACTATAAATCTATTAAAGGTCGAAGAGACCGGTCCTTTTCGGTCGTAACAGAATGCCGCGTCAAACGGTACGGCCTGACCGAAAGGAGGACCGACTTTCCTCCTCTTGTATGTAAAACAGGAAATTGGACGGCTACCGTAAAAAGAACAAAAGGAACTGGGAGCTGAGCTGTCTCGTCGTGAAGGAAGATAAAAGCGAGATATTAAAACAATTTAAAACTTTTTTCTTGCCGCTATTAATCTTTCCGGACAATATATACTTTAGAAGGAGGGAAGAGCGGAATTGTGATTCAAATTGCACCTTTTATTTTCATTCTGTTTGGCGCTTAATATTGTTAGAAGACGTGTTTACACCGAAATTTAAGAAGTTAAAATTACTTTAGAACAATGTGAACGATGGATTCATTGTTACTTCTCTTAGTAATATAATCTTGTTTTGCGTTACAAGAATTATACAAAATCAATATGTATCAGGTAACCAAATAACTTCGTGCGGTTTTTGATGGTAAAATATAAATATTTATCCAGAAACAATAATACATTATTATTCATGGAAAGTAATTACCATCACGGTCAATGACCTTTATCCAACGTGACACCAATTTTTGTATGCCGGTATTGTAGAACTCTATGAATTTTGAGTAACAAAATTGACGGACTGCATTACATCTACTGTAGTTTGGACTGTCTATACTTCATACAGTTGTCAAAGAGACAGAAAAGGGGTAATCACTTCGCGAAACGTCAGGAGAATATGGAGGGTGTGGTAACGTTTCCCAGCCAAGTTCAGAAATTTTTTCCCGGGTCACTCTGTTGATACGCGTCCTGGTGTTATCCTGTAAGTATACCACTTTGTTTCGATTGATCAAAGAAGGCTGTCTTTAGATGAGTGCTGCTTGTACTCGGTGTAGCTGTTCGCAATACAAGTCAGCAGTGGTAGTTTAACCCTCTTCCAAAAAATATTCATGCCACTCTACTTCATACGAAAATCGCACGAGCAGTATTCATTTTAGGTTCCACTGTAGCATGAGTAATAGGAATAGCAGGATTGATTGTTCAATAATAAACTCATTAGAAGCACAGATTAGTATCCAATTGTGTGTAATGATCAAATTATACAAGTTACCACAAATTGCCATAACATGTGATTAACAAACTGAAGACAATAGGTAAATAATTTTCAAAATCGTCTTATTTAACATCTGTAAACTATTATCATCATGCACTATTCTCCACTGCAAGATCTAGGCCACTTTTAAAGTTTTCCATGTTTCTCGTTCTTGCGCCTGTTTAATCCAGCATCTCCCAAGTATAACCTCAATAATCCATCATTTAGAAGTGGACGACGTTATATGGTTATCTCTTCTTTGATTAAAGATTAAAGAAATCGAGAAAGTAATACAAGCAGAGAAAGAGGACATTGATGAAGAATGGAAAGGAATAAAAGAATGTATTGTCGAAGCAGCAAAGAAAACAATAGGATTAAGTGAAATTAGGCGACAAAAAGGATGGTTTGATAAAGATTGTGACTATGATAGAAAGCAAGAAAAAATGGGGACAGAAATGCTAGACAAAGGGCAACAGCATCAGTAAGGGCATCAGTAAGAATACAGAAAAGTGAGGAAAGAGCCAAACAAATTATTTACAAAGAAGGAACAGGATTGGATAGGCAAAATTACAGAGGAAATTGAAAAAGGAATTAAAAGAAACAATACAAAGCCTTTATATAGCTATATGAAAAAAGCGCAAAACAAATGTGTTAATAGAAGCAGAAGAATGGAAAAAGCATTTCGAACAACTGTACGAAGATGAGGAGAAAGACAAGAAAGCACCAGAAACAGAAATATATGAAGTATTAGAAAGCTTAGAAGTCATACCTTCATATGAAGAGACCGTGGAATGTATAATGAAGTTAAAGAACAACAAGGCAGCTGGAAGTAATCAGATTAACGGTGAATTAATAAAATGGGGAGGTAGTGTACTCCACAAAAGAATATTCAGTCTTACAAAAAGAATAGGGAAAGAAGAAGAAATACCAGACCAATGGAAATTGGGAATGATAATACCTATTCCAAAAAACGTTGATTTAACCCAATGTACAACAATACTGACCACCGTCTACAAAGTACTAACAGCAATAATCAAAGAAAGATTAAGGAAACATACAGACACAATAATAGGAGAATACCAAGTTGGATATAGAAAAGGAAAATTAACTATAGATGGCATACATATATCGAAACAAATTATTGAAAAGACGAGCATGACATGGACACATATGTACTTTTGTGGATTTCAAGAAACTTTTTGATATGTTGAAGAGAGTGAGAGTCATAGAAGATCAGGAGGAGATAAAGACACCAAGCAAGATAGTAAATCTTGTAAAAATGACAATGAAAGAATCGAAAGCAATAGTGAACATGGAAAGGGGGACAACAAACAGTATAAACATTAACAAAGGAGTGCGCCAGGGGTAGTCACTGTCAGCATTATTATTCATATCATCTTTGGATTGTGTTATTAAAGAAGTGCAGCATACTGGTACAATTAACAACAAATCGGTTCAAATAATTGCATATGCAGATGACTTAGCAATAATTGCAAGGAGAAAATATGATCTAAAACAGCATTTCAGACGATAGAAGCTAAAGCCAAAGAAAGAGGACTGTAGATCAACGAAAATAAAACAAAATACATGCATTGCAACAGGAATAGAGACAAACCTTTACATAGTTTAAAAACAGAAAATCATGAATTCGTAAAGGTAGACTCTTTAATATATCTATGAACACTAATAAGCAGAACCAACGAAAGATTAGATATTAGGAGAAGAATCCAGTTAGGGAATAAGGCACTTTACAGTAAGAAAAATCTATTAAAGGACAAGAAACTTAGAAAAAATACAAAAATTAAAATCTATAAGACAATTATTAGACCTGTCGTAACATACGCAGCAGAAAAAACAAGTTTGACGCTAAAAGAAGAAGAACAACTAAAAGTATTTGAAAGAAAAATTATAAGATGCATAACAGGATTAAAAAAGGTTGGTGAGGATGAATACAGATTACTTATGAATCATGAAATTGAAACGATAATGAAAGGAGAAAATATTGTCAAAACTTATAAGGCCAGTAGAATTGAATAGTATGGACATGTATTTAGAAGAGAAGAGAAAGTGGCGATAAGAAGTATAACAGAATGGAATCCCATTAAAAGTAGACCTAGAGAAAGACCTAAGGTGAAATGGAAGGAACAAGTGGAGAATAACCTGAAAAAATTGAACATAAAGAATTGGAGAGAATTATTAAGAGATTGAGAACAATGCAGGAAAGTTGTAAATAACGCAAGAACACACCAGGAATTATGTAGCGGATGTATGAACACACGTATACGTGGACTAATCCACCACAACAGCGAGTTTACAGAGTTTTTTTTCTGCGGAAGTGTACAGCTTATTGTATTATGTTTCTTTGATTATCGCTAGCATCCTGATTGGTATTAAAAATAAATCTCGTATATCATATCTTATACCCAAGAAGGTAGAAAATAATCTATATGAAATAAGAACTATTTAAAAGATTGTTTATGAAATTTCGAGCATACATTCACACCTTATTTTTTATCTCATTCATCATTATGAGGAATAAAATGAAATTAAGGATTATCCTTGCCATGCGGGAGGGATATAAAATTTAAATGGTAATGGAAAACATTTCCAGTCTGTGTAAGGTTTATACATATTCTGCTTACTTTCTTTTTGTCCGACGACGACTTAAAATTACTGCTGCACTTTTGTATACCTTTTTAGATTTGCAATCTGATCCGGTATACAATCCCTATGTAAAAGAGTGTAAGTATGAATATCGTATTGTTCCTTTGTTTTGAAGAGTCATATGCTTACATTGCACTTCAAAGCATTTAACGGAGATCTCCGAGTAAGTTATTCTTGAAGTGGTTGGCTAGCTGTAAAAAATAAAGTAAATGAAATAAGACATTTACAGTAAACGAATTTTCTCCTTACTCTCACTGAAGTCATGTTTGTAAAAATGTAAACATTTTTGTAATTTCAAGTTTAAGTTATTTTCTCAAAAAAATGCTACTCCCATGGAATACGGTGTCATAAAATTTATTATCTATTTATATCACAGTACAACGTATGTATAGGTACTTGCGTTTCAACTATAAGGATTCTGTAGGTGCTCTTTCATTACACCTTAGCCAGTATTCATTTTGTTAAATTAATTTTGACAGTTGTTTATACACTTGGTCCAACGCTTCTCCAATAACGCGATACCTTCCAAAAGAATTCTTTGGGTAGCTCCTTAAAAGGGAAACTGGGAAATGGAGTCCTTTGGGTTTTTATCCGCAGAAAATCGACATCCTCGCAAGTGTTTATTAAGCTTAGGAAGAAGCTAAGTCAGGACTCTAAGAGCGTGTCGTAACTTAACAAAAACGCAGCTGTTGATTTATTACCGAACTATATGAGTCTTATGAATTCGGCAATAAAGTTTCTTGGGCACCATTATAGAGCCTCTTTGTAGGAATCAGCAGTAATTGAGGACTCTTTATTCATGAACTTAATCAAAGAATGCCCTATCCCAAAAAAATGTCGTAATCAGCTTCTCTGCAGATGTTTGCGTCTATGTGTCTTTTTTTTGTAATGAAGATTCTTGGTGCGTTCATTGCATTGTATCTTGTTTTGTTGGGGAATCTCAGTGGAATACCCACGTGTCATGACTTACTACAATTCCGAAAATAAATTCTCGGTCACGAGTTAAAGTCGCTAAGCTATCATCGCATTTTTTTCTCTGCACACTTTTTGGTCAGGATTCTGGGAATTCAGCGCGCTAACACTTTATTTATGCTCTTGTAAGCATTTACCAGTTATAACATATTTGCTTTTCCTATTCTTTCAAAATTTATAGTCTAAAAGGATTCATCTTAGGTTAAGGTATTTTTGTATTAGATTCTCTATTATCCGCTTTACTCTAATGTCCATTCACTTGAAGATTGTAATTAACTATAATAATATTTTTATATTATTACAGTTATTTTTATATTTTTATAAAAGAATTGTTTTCTTGTCTAATCGCTAGTAAATCATCATCATACTGCATTTGCCTCTTAAAAAATCATTAAAAATATAATATCTGGAAATTTATTTTGGGCAATTATTACCACGAGCTTCGGTGGCAATAATCGTCTTTGATTGCTTTCCCCATATTTTTCCTCTAGAGTATTGCGTATTCTCTGCTTCGTTTTTTACCAAGTCCTTTTCTACTTAACCTAGTATCAGATGTATTGTCTCTTTTATTGGTTGGTGCCAGTGGTTCAGCTTGGTTATCCAGTTCGAAAGTGTTATCCTGCTATCTCAATATCTCGTTCTGAATATCCTGGACAACACTGATACCCATTATTATCTGTTCATCTGATTTTTGTTCTAGGAAAGAAAATCTGTGCTGCTATGATTTATCTCTTCAGCTTCTATACGTGCGTGCAAGTATACACCTACCTTGGAATAAGTAGAACCTGCACTTGCCACACTTTCATATAGCATACTGTAATAGTCTTAAACATAGCTGCTGTTAATAAGTGACATGAAATTAATAATTTAGTGAGATCTTACCTAATTGTTCATGGCACAGCTTATATTTAACAATTTCAGCATTAATTTGTACCTGGAATAAATTATTTCAAGTCCTACTACTATAAACGTTTTGACACTATACATTGATCTATGGTTGACATACAAAAAAATTATGTTATGCATCAGAGTACTATGTCAAATTTTATTCAAATTTCGCGCGTTTCTCACCCACGCGTAGTCAGGTGTGAATAAGAAAATATCAATAACCGTTGTTGGACAGACGTTTTTCTATGTCTGTGATATGTTGGAAACATAGTTGGGAAACATAGCGGTATCCATGTAATATATATGATCTAAGATTAGAACTCAACATGGCAGATGTGCATATTTCTTACATAAGTGGGGTAAACAACCATCCCACTTATGTGATTATGAAGAACCCAAAGCCAGCCGCCACATCACAGAGGAGTACCCCAAAAGCTCATACGATGGCCGACCAGAGGACTTCTTGCTGGCGACCTCAGAGATGATAGATTACATAAATAATCTAGATATTTGTTTATAAGATTCCATACTGTAAATATTAAGCCCTATATTATGTAATTATTAATGTGTCAAAGCCATACGATAAATAAAATAAATAAATATGTTTATGTATAATTTTGAAGAGGTTATATATTCTATTGTTAAATTAATTCTTTGGAATGTTGTATGGATAGTCGGACCGTCAATAATGAAGTAAAATATATATTACAACGAAACATTTAATTTTAGTATACCACTGCTACTTATTTTTATTTTTGCAGAACGGCTGTGCTTTTGTAATTGAATCTTGTTTAATAAAAAAAATACTGAATAGAAGAGAAATCAATGCGAAAACAAAATGCCTTCTGAGAATCAAAAGAAATTAATTTTCTGTGAATGAGTCTCTAAAACACCCTACTGCAAAATATTAGCTTATTACGGGTAAAAATAGAAAAGAAAAGCATAATAAAGAAATTACAGCGAAAGAGAAAACGCACAGGTAAAAAAAGGACACGTCGAAGAGTGAGAACAAAAACGTAAAAATAAACATAACACGGCGGCAGGAGTTGCAGAAACTGTGCAGCCGAGTAGTGTTTATATAATCCTTTCGCGATTTATGCGCAGTAGGTACGGCGGATTCGCGGTTTCGTGACTAAACAAGATACCGTAAAATCGTTTGAATCGTTTTTAGAATTCCCCGTATACCGGAGACCGTACAGCCGCGGATGATTCCATTCTACTAACCTACGGTAGTGGGAAATCGTCGGCATTTTGAAAACAATTCGAACATAAATAAGTTGTCTACAGGTTTTCGGGCCGGAGAATGCGGCGAGATGCACGCCGCTTGTTTGTACACGTGAAGAACAAACGGTCGCTGGATGTATGTATGCGTTTATAGATATTTGATAGAATAAATTATCCAGATTCATGGGATTACCATAAAGGTAAACGTACATATATAATATTCAGCATCTTTACTCAACACTTTCAATAGATTAAAAAAATCAACAAGGTTAATTTATTTCAAATTATAATGCAACATTTTTCAGTATGTTACTCGAGAAATAAAAAAAGACAACTTTTTTACTTGTAAATATTTACTCTCAAAGAATATTTAATTGAACGATGAAAACCAAAATGAAAGCTACCTTACACCTATCCCCCATTTTGCACTGAAGATCGGTTCCTAAGAAAATCGTGCAAATCGAAATGATAGATTTTTATATGTAAAGGTGTGTAAAACGAAAATAAACTAGAAAATGTCATTTATGTTAACGTAAACACCTTGAGAAACATAATGCAATAATATGCAAATACATTCATATGTAATTCATTATTGAAAAAATAAAAATAAATTTAACCAAAAGTTTAATCACTGTTGTCACTGTCATAGGTTTGATATCTTCGTTTCTTCCTCATTGGTACGATATCAATTTCATTACTCGATGGTACTTGATGCAATTCTGGTTCGATGGTTGCTGAATTATACACTCAGATCGGTGGCACTAGGTAATAAATTCTGTAATTAACAATGCGTTTGATTTTTGGTTAGCCCTTTATAAACCTCCTCATGTTTACTTAAGCATTTTTTAATATTTCTCCGAAATTGGAGAACTCGCTGAATATTCGGGTCATTTTGTAGGAAATGGTTACTCAACTTCCGCCTTAATTCAAATCTTGCACGGACGACTTTTGCTGTAAACGCAGACGGTGCAGACTCCTCCTAATCGGGCTCATTGTTAAGATCATTTTCGGTCACCAAGTGCATGATGATGATTTAGTTAATCATCATCATCCATTTCTTTATCCGCCATAAGTTCTACAATATTAACTTGAGCTAAGTCCTCTAAAACCTTCTCCTCCCATTGTGTGTGCCAATTCAATAATCTGAGAATATTCATGGTCCAATGATAACCTACTGTCGCCTTCAACTACATCGGCCATACTTTCTTCCATCAAGTATTGAGCGTCGGTACATGACGCTCAGACATTCTTAGCACAGACAAAAATTGTAAATTTTTTTCCAAGCATCCACAATTGTAAGAAATTCACCATTTCCCATTTGTTCTAGAATGTACCTGAAGGTTTGCCTAATGTACACGGCCTTAAATGTCGAAATTATCCCTTGATCTAACGGCTGCAGTAAAGAAGTCGTATTGTTGGGTAGAAATACAAATTGCAAATTTTCGTGTTGTAAATCTTAAGAATGGCCTGGTGCATTTAACAGAAGGGCCTTAAAAGGCAACCTCTTTCTACTTAAATACCTTCCAATGTCTGGGACAAAGAAGTTATGCAACTAGTCATTGAAAAGTGTGGCAGTAACCCATGTTTTCTTGGCCATCAAATAAACGGGAAGATTGGCGATGATTATTACTTTAAATCAGCATGTCGATTTAGATTTGTTAATAACCAATGGCTTCATTAGATGGTTGCCTGAAACGTTGGTACAGAAAAGAATTGTTATGCGACTTTTCGCTGTTTTATAACCAGTAGCTGATATGTAAGGTTTAGCCAAATTAGTTCTCCATGGCATTTTTTTCCCGAAAATTCGGGCCAGGAGTGTATGAGTTGGATGCAATAACTTCAGCAAATTTTGCTGAATATTGTTGCCCTGCATCTGAATTGGCAGCGAGCGCCATTAAAAAAGTTTGTAGAAACATGTAGCCAAAAATGTTAATTTCCAAAACCGTGTAAAAGCGAAATCGTGTAAATAAAGTACCGTGTAAATCGAGAGATAGGTGTATATAACAATAATAATAATACTGCATTTATTGTGAAATTATGAATAAGTGCAATAACAATAATACACTTAAAGCTTAAATATTTTCACAAATCACGGGGCGAGGTTCAGTAGTCACTGGTCTCCCACTTAAACCCCGATTTTAGATTAACAAAAAAGCAATTATACCTAAAACTAAAAGTTTGTCAATGCACATATTACAAATAACTAAACTGTTTTTATCCCCTGAAACATTCAGTACAAACATATACAGTAAGCCTACCATAAGCGCGAGCAATATACGAAAATCGAAGAAAAAAAAAAGAAAGTATTTCATAAATGATATATAAAGCACATCAATGTGCGGCCACGATCAGTCTCTTCCTAAGTCTATGCCGAAAAATACCAGGCGACCTTTCTTTGAGTTCTCTCGGAAGGCTATTATATTTTCAGAAAATGGCATAAGAGAAAACCCTTTTAAACAGGGCAGTTCTGTGAGGTGGTGGAGATATTAGACCACGGAAACGAGTTGTTATGCTGTGCACATCGCTACGGTATATTTACGTCACGGTATATGTATCTATATCGCTAGGTTGGGTATATTTGTCGATAGATGGATGATAAACTGACGAGCAGTGTGTAGAGTGGGATAGGACAAATGCATCAGATAGTATGATTTTGGTTTTTTATGTAGTTATTAATTTGCAATCTGTATCTGAAGCTATTGTCTAATATCAAGCCAAGGTTACTCGCGAACTGCGCAAAGGGTAGGATTGTCCGACCAAGGCGAACACTCATAGAGTGTGTAACCCGTTCACAAGCACTGGAATTGCCAAAGACCAATATGGGATTGACTTGCCACAATATGTTTCTAAAAATCATCTTAACTTTTCATGCTTAAACTTATGTATGTGTATTTCCTGATGGAAATACTTCACGAAGCTCTTCAATTATCAAAAGCTTCTGTGGACGGAACTTCTAAACTTCTCCAGTTAGAATCCTGGAAACTTCAGCGTGTAACTTAAATCCAAGCACAACGCTTGATAAATTTCAAAATACTATAAATTATAACAATTTATAGTATTTTTTATCAAAAATTTCTTCTCGCATTTTGCCACTAACACTGGTACAAGACAATTCTTTTGTTTTACTAATTTTGCACACTCTATTAAAGACATTTTCTTAAATTCTAATCAATTTGCGGATGCTGACACAAAACGGTAGTTGGCTATAATAAAAGCAGCTTGTTGCTCGAAAATATTATTCTCAGGTAACTGTTTTTCATCTGACATTGGGAATTTGTCATCTGATTATTCCCGCATCAAGTCCTTTAGTTTTGTAAAATGATTTCCATAAAACGGTACGACTTCTAGCTAGTTTCCCCACCTTATTACAACTGGCTGAGGTGGAAGTGTTTATTATCCTCCTTTTCTAATGTATTATGGTATTGAATTTTGAGTTGAGTTCATCTAAGAACTGATTCAAGTCAGAAGAATTTGTGTCAAATATGATGCAAACATCCAGGAAATATTTGGAAGTCTTTTTGAATTCAATTTCAAATTTACTCATAAATAAATTGGCGATACCATGGCTAGACCATGGTAGAACTTTTTCTCTATCTGAAAAATAGTTCTGCGACAAGATCTACAGATAATGTCAGGTTAGTGAAACAAGTCCCTAATCTTAGAGAATTGGATACTTACGAGAGTATTTATATTCATAAGATTAAGGACAAAGTTATGAATTCTGACAAAGGACCCATCCCGCATTCTAGTTTATACGAACTCTTAGAATAAATTATAGTGGCAAGTGTAAACAAATGTATGACGAATGTAATATTCAATATGCTAATTGCCTGGTTGTGTTTCTTTATGTTTGTTGTGTTCATAATCCATTTGTCTTCCATTGTAACAATATTTACCATTGTAAGATAATAGAGTACTATTATTAAGTGGATTGTTACGGTTCAGTGGGCGTGATGAAATACGCTTAATGTACCGGAACGATCGGGTAGTATATATAGACTGTGTTCTGTGTGGTGCATATCTCCCAGAGTGCGACGTCTAACATTATCTTAGCTGCCGAAATACGAAAATAAAATACGGAGTACTTCATTTCTATTGATGTATATGGCGAATTATTGGTAACACCATGACCTTGCACGTAATTATTCTGCTTTATTGTTCTCCAAATCTAATAGATTTTAAAGAAAATAATCTCTCTAATATTTCAGTTTTATTTATTGAAACTTTTCATTACTTATCTCTTAGTTGTTTCATCTTTTGTTATTTATTTCATAACCACGCATTTTTAAGTGTTTGGTTAGTGTTTTGGTCCATTTTGTTACCAATATCATCCTTTTAAATACAAATCGGTACGACTTTTGGACAATCCTTTGGGAACCAACTGCATACACAAATTAGCAAGCAAACATGGGTAAATACTATATTCAAGCGTAGTAATGTGCAAAAGAAATAAAAAGAGATTTGTATATTTAAACCAGAAGATAATAAATTTGGTTTAAAAGTGAATGCTTACCATAAAAGAAGAGGTAAAAATTGAAACCTGTTCGTATGACGACGAAAAACGTGGAACGAGAAGGTGAAAAGGAATAATCGCATTCTGGGAAAACATATTCCAAACATTATAATACAGGTGTTTTGTGTGTAAAAGTTCTGGGCGAAGTAAGAAAGAAAAGCGAAGGGACACGCCACGATATTTATGCATTTTAGTATGAAATTTATTCCAATGGTACTGTTAGGGTAATTACGGAAACATTCATTTCAATATAAATTGTATTCAAACGTAGAGAGACGTTCGGTCGCATACTGCAGAAGTTTCGGTATCGGCATTGTGTGTAAATTGAGACTATTAATAACAACTGCTGGAGTATCAATATGTCCAATCGAATAAGTACACATCTACATAATTCATGTATTTAAATATCGGCTGCTTTGGTTATTACCCTATCACTCTGTCATCAAGCTTGAATTCTACAAGAACTTCACTGTAACCTGTTTGTACATATACTGATATAGATAGAGGGGAAAGAAGAAACTATACCGGTGTTGCTTTATTACGAACTATACGGGTATTCAGTATTCAAGAATCAACATTTTACTCATATAATAAGAATTTCTGAAAAACGTCAAATTGTGATCGGAGCTCCCTTTTGCCGAATGCAGTTAGGGAGTTGAAGATCGTTTATTCCTCAAAAGTTATCACCCATCGACCTTAAAACCAACGTGTTTCATCTGCGGCTTTATGGAATAATTTGACACCTTTATGCAGAAAAGAACCAACCCACAAATTATGAAATTTACAGATTGTGCGTAATATTGTATTGGAAGGCATAAACTTTACTGCAAAAAATATCCTAGCCCCAATATCCCAAATAGCACCAAAGTAACTGAAACCGAGACGGGAACCTATTTGAAGTAGCTTAGACGTAATCGTGACTATAAATATTACT